>MU827387.1:0-95701 GCA_029204205.1 Desmophyllum pertusum
TCCATCGCGGACCAGAACAGGTTGCAGAAGGTGCTGAACTCTCCGCCAACGTCCGGCGCATGTAGACATCGTTGCGTTTGGAATTTGTCCAGGTGGAGGTAAAACAATGCTTTGTCTTCATTGTTTAGAATCTGGTTTCGGTGACAATGGGACAGGATCGTTACCATCACTTGAGGTGGCGGTAAGCGGCTCCTGGGGGGAGTTGATAATAGATTAGATTCAACTTCACACATTAAGGTCTGTCAAGATTTCATCATCTAGACGACTTCCTTCCGTGTTCACGCAGAGGAGGATGTCGAGGGACTTTATAACGTGCCGTTCTTATTTGTTCTTTCCCAGACTTTCCCGCCCATGTGACTTGCAGCAAGGCAGGTGGGTTGAACTTCCAATCTATCTGTTGTTGGCGAAGCTTCTCATGTGGGGGTGTGTGGATTTCGTGGTGGGCGTCCTTTCGTCTTGGTCCATCCTCGCTCGTTCGATTGCCTCAAGGGTGGTGCACGTAGCTCCTAGCTCTCCTTTTTTGCGCCAACAAAGTTAGGTAACCATTTGGTCGGCAACCTGATCCTTCGCGCACTGGACCCCTCCGTCGACGGGGCGATAAAAAAGCGCGGTCGAAGGAAGGGGGCGTTAATAAAGCAGATCCGGTCGGGTCCTCCTCGAGCGAGAAAGATATCAGCAAGGCAGTCCCGTCTCGTCGAAGCGAGTTGGGCGGACTACTCTTCAATATGAACACACAACAACAAGCTACTGGCTTACGGAGGCATGTAAACAGTGGCTTCCGTATCTTTTGCATTCTTTGGTGCGACCTTCTTTGGTAACGGGTAACGGACCAAAAATAATCCACTCCACTTACTCTCCAACATATGTGGATGGTGGTTGCTGGTGTTACCTCTACTCTTTACTACTACTACTGTACTTACTTACTACCTTACTTTTACCCTCGTTCCACTGGTAGGTCAAGAGAGCAGCCATCTTTTTGGTCTTGGGGCGTAGCCTCTGTTTCGTCGGCATGTAACGCATGAAGAAATCATGCAGCTTGGAACGTACTGGCGGGAATTTGTTTGGCCGCGAACAATCCACAGAACTTTTCGCGTAATTCCTAGCAACAGGGACAAATGGGATGGCCGCCCGCCCCCGCCCCCTCGTCCCCTGCAATGTCCAAGTTGCTCATAGCGTGGAACGGATGATTAAAATGTTGTCAACGCGAATGCGCTGGGCTCTTACTGCATGCGATATTATGGGATGCTTGGACTCTTCTGGTATGTCCAGCGTAATTTAATCGGCCACCAACCGAAAGTAGAAGAGACCTTTTATCAGTGCGAACGGATCAAGAGGGCGATAAATGGGGAGCTGCTGGGTCTTTTTTCCTACTTCAGCTTTGTTTCTTGTTGTGGGTTTTGGGGCGTGTCTGTTCATCTCCTCAGTTTGCTTTTGCTAACATTTTGCTACCAAAAGCTGTCGTTTGTGGCTTGATCGAGGTCTGTAGTCGCTCGTTAAAAATCATAGCTCTCTGCTGGGACTGTGCGAAAACGAATGATTTTGCAAGCTTGCAAGCCTCTGCCCATCTCTGCCGTCTGGCAAACTCTTGAAAAACGGGGTGAGAGTGAATTGAAACGGTACGGTCTTTTTTTCTGGAAAACTGCGGGCGGGGCTTTCTTTTGGTTTCTTCGTTGAGCTTTTACTTGTTCGTTCTTTAATGGGGGCGCCTGCTGGGTGAGGCCATATCTTTCGTTTTTAATCTTTTCGTTGATTTCTCTGTAGCCCTTCCCCTCCTTCTATTCCTGGAGTATGTTCTCCTTAAACCCTACCCTCTTGACTCTTTGTTGATACTCGCTCCTCTGTGCACCCTCGCAAGAAATAAACAGCAAAAAAGAGCAAACGGGCTTTTCTTTCTTTAAACGGAAAACGGAGAAAAAAACTTGTTAAAAAAAAAAAAAAAAAATTCCTTTTAAAAAAAACGGGGCCCAGCCAGTCAGAGAGAGACTGGCTGTAGTAAAAAGCTTTGTTTCTTAATGGGTGGATACAAGGTGCTGGATCGATTGACCACCCGTTTGTCACAGCACAGAAGGGAGCATCCCGCAACATGGTTATTCAAAATGTTTTTCGTCGTTCGTACTTCTTTCTTTCTAACTTCTCTACTTCTTCGTAACTTTCTTAACTAACTACTTTCTGGGATCTTCGTTTGGTATTTTCGCCGAACGAGGGGGGCGGCGGGCGGTGGAGGGGGCGGGCGGGAGAGGGGGGGGGACGGGGGAGGCGAAGAGCGAGGGGGAAAGGGCGGGGGGAGGGGGGGGGGAGGGCGAACGAGGGGCGGCTTACGAAGGGAGGGGGCGGGGGCGGGCTTGCTCTTGGCTCTGGGCTGGGGCTGGGTCTGGGCCATTCTTTCGGTGTTCCTTCTGCCTGGGCTGGGCCATTCTTCCTCTGGTTGCCATAGAAACGATGGTCCCACTTAATCCATCGACTGTGCTCTAACTCTACCAGTGTCTGTGCGTTTATTCCTCTTGAGGCATCATCGGCTGGGTTATCTTTGGTGTCTACGTACACCCATTGGCTAGGGTTGGATAAGTTGCGGATTGTTTGAACACGATTTGCTACGAATACTTGGAAGCGCCTCTGATCGTTCCTGATGTAACGCAGTACCGTGGTTGAATCGGTGTGGTACTTGATGTTGTCAGGTGTATCGTCAAGTTCTTTCTTAAGGATCTCTCCAAGTCTGACTGAGATGGTAGCGGCGGTAAGCTCCAGGCGTGGAATCGTCATGGTTTTGATTGGAGCTAGTCGAGTTTTTCCCATTAGAAAGGAACAATGAATACGACCTTGACTGTTACAGAGGCGAAGGTATGCTACTGAACCGTAGGCGATGGAACTTGCGTCTGAGAAGATATGGATCTGTCGAGATTTCACTTCTCCAAAGTCTGACGTTTGACGCAGCGATCAACATGGAGTTGTTCTAGCAAGGGTAGTTCGTTTCGCCACTTTTCCCATCTGTTTCGGTACAAATCGGGTAGGTCGTCATCCATCCGAGTTTTTCTTCTCTACAGAGGTCTTGGAGCAGCTTCTTGGCAGTCAGAGTGAAGGGTGCAGCAAATCCTAAAGGATCGTAAGTGGAGGATACAATCGAAAGTATTCCTCTTCTCGTTAACGGTTTGTCCTTGATGGTGATACGAAATCTGAATTTGTCGGATTCAACGCACCACTGCACACCAAGAGCACGTTCGATTGGTAGATCATCATAGTTTAGATCCAGCGTTTTAACATCTTTAGAACGTTCCTCTTCTGGAATAGACTCGAGGACGCTCCGTCGGTTGCAAATGAACTTGGTAAGGCGAAATCCACCTTTTGCGCATGCTTCACGCAAACCCTCAATTTGCTCTATGGCTTTGGCTTCGTTGCTGACAGACCGAAGGCAGTCATCTACGTAGAAGTTGCGCTTCATTGCACGTGAGACAGCATTCCCGTATTCATCTTCGTTGTCGTTTGCTGTCTGTCGTAGAGCGTAGTTAGAGCAGCTTGGCGAAGAAACAGCTCCAAACGGGTGAACGGTCATTCTGTATTCTTGAGGTTGAGCATTCAGGTCACCGTTTGGCCACCATAGGAAACGCAGAAAGTTTCGTTGATCGACAGGAACGCGAACTTGATAGAACATAGCCTCTATGTCGCCCATAAAAGCTACTGTCTCTTGCCTAAAACGAGTTAGCACGCCAACTAACGAATTAGTAAGATCAGGCCCTTGAAGTAGTTGGTCGTTTAGAGATGTTCCACCAAACTTAGCGCTGCAATCGAACACCACTCGTATCTTTTCTGGCTTTTTTGGATGGTACACTCCATGATGGGGGACGTACCACGCCTTGCCTGGATCTGTATTCAGCGTTTCCCTCAGGTACCTTCTCTGCGTAACCTTTGTCAATTATTTCACTGATAAATGCTACGTAATCGTTACGGTACTGATCATTCTGAAGCATCTTTTTTCTTTGCCATAGCGCTCTCTTTACAGCTTGTTCTCGGTTATTTGGGAGAACGACGTCGGACTGACGGAAAGGTAGAGGAATTTCATAGTGTCCTGCTGTGTGCTGGATATCGTTTTGAGACTTTTGTCATAAATCTTCTATCTTCTTGGGAGTAGCCCAGTTCCTCTGGAAGGTTGTTTGAGGCATTTTCGCTGAAATCGAGCTCGAACATCCTTAGTAATGATTTGGGGGTGATGATTTCTTTAACACTCTCTACTTCTCTGACGGTGATTCGGTTTACGGTTACTTTGTTAGTCAGTGGTTCGGTAGTCACGTGCAGCGGACCGCTGACCGTCCAACCATGGTTGAGCCTTAGCGCAAAAGGACCATCACCTTCGTTTGGTACTACACTGAGCGGGACGAGCGCATTTGGGCAATTACTTCCAATTAGAAGGCCGATCTCTAATTCGGAATCGTAAGCAGGGATTTCGTTAGCAATCTCCTTGAGGTGCTCGATACGACCGACGATGTCAGGAGTAGGAATCTGTTCATGACTGGCAGGGATATCATCTCTTTGTGTAGGCTCGTGGTAATTCAACAGGACTTCTGCCGTTCAAATCAGTCACGACCAGATCTTTTACGATAGCGCTGTCTACGAGCTCTGACCGTGCATCGTTCCAAGCTGCAGTTTTGTGTTTGTACTTGTTGCGTCCCTAAGCGGTTTTTGAGGTCTTCGGTAAGAAAGCATGCCTGGCTTCCATTTATCATAGAACGCATAGGTCTTCGCGGACTTGCTGGTCCCTTTCTGTGTCACTAGTTACGGGAAGAATAGTCTGTAAGACGACGTTATCGTTGGATTTCTGAGGAACATCTGTGCACGCGTTGGTTACTTTAACGGTCTTCTCAATCGGATTTCATCTTTGTTTTCCTGCTTGGGCGAGAAGCCGTCTATGTGCAGCAAGGTAGGATGCGGTCTTTTGCACTTCTTACAAACTCTTTTCTTCTTACAGTGTTTGGAGATGTGATATTTTCCGTAACAACCAAAGCACAAGCTTTTTCCATAAGTAGCGTTCTCCTTTCTGCTACGGATTTCTTTTTAAATGATTCACAGTCGTCCAGGTCCATGTGACTTGTCGCACAAAGGGCATTTGTCGGCTGAGGTGTTTTGGCGGGAAGGCCCGGCCCCGTTAGACGCTTCGTCCAGATTTGTGGCAAAGCTGGAGCTCTTGAATTTGGCTGGCGGTAATTTCTTATTTTCCTCCACAGAGTTACTTGATCGTTGATTTGTCTTTGCGTTGTTAAGTGCGTCTCTGCTGTAAATCGGATCGTTTGCAGATTCCGCGGCGTACTCTACGAATTCAGCCAAATCTCCGAAGCCTAGGACCTTGTTGTCTTTTCGTCTTTGTCTTAACCACTGTTTCGCGCCACTTTGATTGTAAGATTGCCGGGTAGCTTCTGGACTATGGCTTGCATGTTGGGTGGATGGTTTAAGACAGCCATGTGTGCGATCGTTTTCATTGCGTTCTTACACTTTGTTAAGAAGATGGAGAAACGCTTCAGACCTGGGCCGTCGTCGTATTTAATGATAGGCCAACTGTTGAGTTTCTGCATGTAGGCGTTAGAAACCTTGTAGGGATCTCCGTACTCCTTCTCGAGAAGCCTTCGTGCTTCCACATAGCCTTCCTCCGGTTCGATATGCAGGCAGCCGCCCTATCAGCTCCTTGGGCTCATTGGTAAGGTGTTGGTCGAGGTAGTAGAGCCTGTCTGCGTTGCTAGCTACCTTAGACTGGATGCGCGCATCGAATGCCATGATGAAGGTCTTGTATTCCATAGGATCTCCCTTGAATTTTGGTACTTCTGGCTGCGGTAGGGTGACGGCGGTGGCTAATTGATGCTGAGAAGTGATCATCCGTTGTATTTGGTCATGCTGTATTTTGAACACTTCTTTTAGAATTTCTTCGTCATTTGCCGACAATGTAGAGTTTTCCTCTCGTTTGATTTCGGGCTTTATTTCGCCGGGAAACGCATGGTAATAGAATTCCGGTGCTTTTGGATTCAATGGAGAGGCCTGGAACGTTTCACTTTTTGTTTTCTCACGGTTCCCGCCACTCAGGTCTATGGCTGATAGCGGAAGCGGTACGTATTCTGTGTTAGAAGCAGATATCGGTGCCGGAGGGTGGAGAGGTGCAATCTTGTCATCGTTTTGAGTTAATTTTAATTTTTCTTCTACTTCAATTTCTGTGAACACTTTTTCCCTTGCTTGAGCTTTAGCAATCTTGAGATCTAGCTCTAGTTGTTCTTCGGCTACTTGCAATTCGAGTTTCTTGTCCAGCATGGAACGTTCCGCTAATAACTCGGCAACTTTTGCTCTTTCTTTGCTCGCGCCGACAGCGAGGAGCCTGAGGCCGACGAGTGTTTTGAATGGCGTGACGAGCGTGACGTGCGTGACACACGCGATGTCTGTGAGCGCCGCTCGGAAATGCGGTCTAACTGATCGTTCAGACGTTGTTCGCAGATAATTATCCAATCTACCACTTGTTTCCGGTATTGGAAAATGTCACTTTCTTTTAAGCTGTAATGAAGAGATGCCTGTTCTTTATCTTCCGGTGATCTTAATGCGTGGTAATACCGATTATATGAATCTTGAAAATGTTGACACAATCTGTCATGATCGATAAGTTCATTCCTGACGAGGTCCAAATTGTTTTGGTCGGACATCAGTTTCGTAATCTCGGTTCGTTTGCGGGTTACCGCCGTTTAAAGCACTGGTTTGCTCGCTTTTGAGACGCCGAATTTTTTCTTCTTGCCCTTTCTCGGTGAGTCTACGAGACCTAACGCTCGGGGCCGTTATTTCTGAATCGTTGTCGACGTTCTCCGTTTCGTTCGTTTTATTGACGTTTTTATGATCGGCGAATAACAAGGTTCTTCGTTTTGCCATCAACACTTCCGTTCGCGGCGTCTGTTGTTTCTCCGATGAGTTCATGATCTTCGGTTTTGTCATCGCTATCTTCGTTCGTGACGTTAGTGTTTTCGTTCAAGGCGCCTTTGTTTAAGCACGTGGCTTCGCTAGTTTCCATATCACGTTCCTTTTCGAAATGGCGTTTTCCTTTAGAATTCAGACGAACCAAGCGGTTTAAATACTTGAACGTTACGTTGAGTGGTACGTTCTGAACTGTTAGAGGATCGAGCCAAGAATTTTTCGAAACGAATGTGAGAGCAGAACTACGTTACTCACAGGACGGTGTGTGAATCCCTATTTGTCGTTGCAACAGATAATCTCAACGCGCTTCTGACGTTATCCAAAGCAATGTTCATGACACAGTCTAATGTAATCAAAGTTTATTGAAGCGAAGCGTTGTACATAACGTGACGTTAATAATGAAGCGTTGTCGTAGCGGTATTAAAGAAGCGATGGATCGAAGCGATATGAAGCGGTAAATTGAAGCGGTTTCGAAAACTAAGGAACAATAACGAAGTAAAAACTACAATTAGACTAACTAAAACTATTATAAACTTAAGAAACAAATGTTTCGCTGATACAGAAATATAAAACGCGTAAAAGTATAAAAGGTTAACAAACTTACATTCTGTGTCCGCTGGAGGGATTTCACGGTAAAAGTTGAGCCTTAAAACTTGATGTTAACACGATGATGCGTTGACTAGAACTAAAGGTTTTCCTGAACACGTTACAAGAAATATTACCTAATACAAAGGATAGTGGTTCTCTTTGTTTCGTTTATCGTACGTGGGCAAATACATCCGTAGAACTAACCACAAAAACCGTGATATAATTAATACAAAGAAACTTTAAAGACTGGAAAGGAAATACGAAAACCATAACATATTTGGCACTAACATGAACGTTATATTCATTTTTACAAGTCAAACGGACAACTGGACGGAGTCGAAGGTGGCTGCGGGCAAACGCTTGACGAACAGCCGTATTTAAGCTTCGTAACCGATATTTATTGTGCTGATTCAAGCTGGAATTGACAAGCCTCTTGGAAATACAAGGTAACAATCTGAATAGGCTAAGCTTAAACTTGTGGTGTAAACAGGCTTTAATTTTTTGGACGAATTTGTGTCGGTTTACCGATCTTTTCCGTAAATTGTTTAGTGCTCTTTCATTCGCATTTGTTGTACATTTACAGGAATTTGCCATTAAATATTTTCGTTCCAAAACTTCGTGTATGCCCATATGTTATGAAAGAATTGATAGAGAGTACATTCTCGCTATTTTTTAATTTATTCTTTCAACTGTTTAGCTCAAAACTGCACAAAACGGTTGTTTTTCCGCTAAGGCGGGCACTATCGATCCGGGTTTTTTTGCCCGACGGGCACTATTGGCTGGAGGTCGTCTGCAAAATTGCGCTTTCTTCTCGTTTTCTCCGAAGTTTTGAAGGCGGATTTGGAGTTAATACTAGACAATTGTTATGATTTTTTACTAAACAATTAGATTATTCGCTCTCAATTTCTATGATGGTGATAGTTGATTCGGCCTATGGCCTCATCAACTATCACAATCATAGAAATTGAGAGCGAATAATCTAATTGTTAAATAGTTCAAACTCCCAGATCAGATCAACAAAGCTGTATATGCCTGCCTGTGTCTTAATCGTGAACAGACTCTGTCTTTTTTACGGAAACAAATGGAAATATAAAAATGTTAGTATAGCTATTGGTAAAAACCCATAATAAATCATGAATAATATTAGGGACTAAGCAACCACGACGACGACCGGGTTTAACGTCAGTGCGCAAGCGCCGGCCTGAGAATCCCGTCGTCTTCCCCCGTCGGTCGTCCTCTTCGACGACGACGTCTGAACTAGTAGTTTCACAGTCGTCCGTCACTCGATTGATAATGAAGAGCTTTTAACTCACTCAAAGTTACGAATTTACCATTATTTGTCACAGTTTATAACCGGTTTTGAGTTTTTATTCTCTTGCGCGGTTTGAGTTTAAAACTTCTCTGTGTGATTTGATGAACAAGTAAATTCGAAAACCACACACAGATTGACAACTTGTCAGTGTGACTTGTCGGGGGCGGCGAAAGATGAGAAAGCGATTTATATTTAGTGAATGAGTATTGTTTATTTTTTATCTTGAAACAAACATACCTTCGCAGTATAAGTTAAAGTTGAAATAATTTGGAAAGTTGTATAATTTAATTTAACTTTTGAGTACACGAGCACAACACCACATGAGGCTGAGGCTGAAACAAGATCGAATGTTCTTAATTTTTATCGATTTTAGCCTAAAAAACGTATTTTTGAGCTGATTTGAACTGCTTATTCACTGATAAATTTGAGATGTTACATGTCGTTAATTTTTTGAAAGTTTACTGGAATATTATATTTAGAGCTCGATGCAAGAAACAGGTGAATAAAAATTTTAAAGTGAATAAAAAAGTCCTCAACCTGGCTATGTTCTTAGCATGTTCTTAAAATTTTGGTCAATCTCAGCCTTCGCGATTTCGTTTCTGGATACGAAGCGAAAACCGCGCGATATTTCAAACGTAGTTGTCTTCCCTTCACGCCCGACAGGGCTGAATAACGTCTGCGCATGTGCGGGGATTTCATGATAGCAACGGACACAGCGGCAAAATGAGTGCGCGCGTGCGCCAACCTGCGCACTCATTTCCATACAAACATAATGGCGGCAATTCAAAATTCCCGGAATTTGTTTTCATTTCGCGTGGATAAGGCCGTCACGGAACAGATAAGGTTTTTACCTTGAAAAACAATTCCGAGAGAGACTCTTCTTTCACATATCTGTTTTTAGCAAACTAATTATCTTTTCCACAATAGTGAATTTATCGCTCGAAGTCGAGCGATCGTAAGTGAAACATGAACTCTTTGAGCTATGTTTTTCGTGTTTCACTTACGATTCGCTCGACTTCGAGCGATAAATTCACTATTGTGGAAAAGATAATTAGTTTGCTAAAACAGATATGTGAAAGAAGAGTCTCTCTCGGAATTGTTTTTCAAGGTAAAAACCTTATCTGTTCCGTGACGGCCTTATCCACGCGAAATGAAAACAAATTCCGGGAATTTTGAATTGCCGCCATTATGTTTGTATGGAAATGAGGCGAACAGGTTGGCGCACGCGCGAGTCATTTTGCCGTTGTGTCGACAGGAACAGCAAATTTTTTGGCGCGAACGTGTTTGGTGGCGTGGTTTGAAACACGAGGGGCAAGGAGAGATAAATGTCTTTTATTTCCGCTCCAAAAACGGGAATATTTTCCTTTTTCCTACTTTCGCAAATAATAATTTGAACCACTTCAAGTTTACATCGAAGATTTTTCGCCATGAAATGCCGTGGAAATACGAGAAAACTTGAGTATATCATTACTGCTTCGTTTTCTCTGCATTTTTCGCGGGACTCTGACATCGTGAGGCGCTTTGTGGCTATTTTTCAGCGAGTGTTTCAGAAAAAAAAACCCTGGTGTTTCAAAATATATGTTTTTCACTCAGTAACAGGCGGATCCACTGCCAAGATTTTTAAAGTTTAAGTTTACAGGCAAACTCTTATTCTAGGCGAAAACCTTTGCAGTGTTTCGTATTTTTGAAAATCCCGCCATTTTACCTATGTTGTTGCTATGGTTTCCTGGAAAGCGCTTGGGACATGCGCAGAGACGTTATTCAGCCCTGTCTTCACGCCCTAAACAACGTTCTCGTTTCTAGTCCCTCCGCGGTTACTTGACTTCGTCGTCGTTTCCTTTCGTCGTGGTCGCTTAATGCAAAACCATAACAAAGAAACCACTTTGCCAACGTCTGGTCACACCTTTTAAGAGACAAGTGATAGTGATCTATGTACTGAGGTCAACACGTACGTACCGTAGAATCCGATATATACGAATCCCCCTCCTCCCCCCCTGCCCGAAAATTAGCCCCCCAATCTCACATGCAAAACTCCTACCGATAATAAGACCGCCGAATGTAGGCCCATGGGCTTATATTTTATCTCGTTACAGTAGTACACTCAGAGACTTGACTGTATAACTTGTTTTATGTTTAATTTCGTCATCTTTAAAGAGTTTTGCCACGCACCTAAAATGTTTAGACGCAAAATCCCTACCAAGTATAGACCCAAACATTTTCTCGCATTTTGAAAACCAAATTTTTTTCCGATTAAATCCCTCTCCCGAAAATATGCCCACCAAAAAGCCCTTTGAACAAAAATAAACCCAGGGCTTATTTATAGGAATTTTCTGTATTTTTGCTTAAAATAGCAGAACAAACTTTGAGCACGGATTTCAAGCATGAACCGCACAAACTCAAGCATCGTAGATCAGTGGTTTCTGGGACTGCTAGCAAGTGTTATTCAACCTTCTTTGTTAATGGACAGCCACCAACCGGTTTCCGGAAAAATGACATAAACATGAGATACATCTGCCAGACATCTCTTGGTAACCCTGATTACGTTTATGCCACCATGTTTGATCTTGAGTATGGAATCCCAATTTATTCAGCATACTATGTAACCACAGCACAAGCAGGCCAGTTTGGAACTGTGAATAGGACTGGCGGATGGCACCAAGAAAAAGGTATAATTTCTACAATTAATGAAAGTAGACATATTTGATAATGCACGTACGTTGAGAAATCTCGATAAATACCAAAAAGGTGTGGGCTAGAACAAGCCAATAATATAGTATATTAATTAAAATTCATTTCATTTTTTAAAAGGTATTCCAAAACCTAACCAAGGAAGCACAAAGATGTACCGGGGTGTGCCATTCATCCACAGAGGTCACTTGCTACCCGCAGCGACGTTTCTCGTTCACCAAGAATCATCTGCGTTCCACTTTCACCTATACTAACGCTGTTCCACAGTATGCAGCGTTCAACTCTGGCCAGTGGGCTAAGAATGAAAGAAAGATAAGGGAATATGCCACAAACACGTGCAGTGTACAAGGTGGGACACTGTACTTGCTCACCGGCATCTCAGAGGTTCGCGTTCAAATTCAAAGGGGACAGCTCGTGGCAAACTTGCCACCAGGTCTACCAAATCGTATTGAAAACCAGCCGAACATAGTCATTACCCAACTCCATGTGGACAGCTGGTTGTTGTGTTCATGCAAATGGCGCAGTGCAAGGGGCTTTTGCTTTAATCGGCAATAATGATCAGAATACCAACCTAATACACATGTCACAAGTGAAAGTAAGAGTCATACAAAGTTTCCTTCGTGTTGGAGTTAACGGTGCCGGAGGTCGAGCAGTCCGTTTTGTTTCCGGGAAATAGTGGGTGTTCTTATGTAGCGAACCATGTCAATGTTTAAATAAATGGCTGAATTGTCAATGATAAATAAATAAGTGAGCCGCCTTGAGGCCGGCACTTGGAACAAAGTTTTAAGGTTTCAGTTGAATGGTGTTCGAACAGAAATTGCCACCATATAAATGAAATACTCAAACACGCTTCTAACGCTTGGAAGAGCAGATGCCTTTTGAGGGGTTCTTGGTGGTTCAAGCGGAATATGCGTAGCTGGAGATGGAATAATACATAAACGTTTCCATCCGCTTGTTAAAACTTTCAGTGATAAGGTTCGGGAAACGAGCTACACGTGCTTACCGACCTGCTACTATCGAATGATTAGGGTTAATACAATAATATGAACAGAAAAGAGCTGTGTGGCACTTGTTAGATTAAATTTTAGGTTAAATAAAACAAATGTACCAAAATACCGTAGAATTCCGATAATAGCGCCCCCCCCCCCCCCCCCCAAAAAGTAACGTAATTTTTTATACTTCTATTAAAACCCGAAAGTAACGGCCCCCCCGAAAGTAACGATCCCCCCGAAAGTAGCGGCCCCCTTCGTTACCACTCAAAAACAGTAAAATTGGCAATGCAGTAGGTACTGGGTACAGACAAATACAACATGGCAGTGAATTGAATACTATATATAATAAAATATATATGAAACAATTTTCATGAATATGCAATAACAGTAACTAGAACGTAAAACAAACTTATGACTCTAAAATACACAGTAAAGTAAATTCAGTACAAAGTAATTGTCTCTGTTCGCATGAATTTATAGTAACTGGAACGTAAAAAAAAAATATTTGTCTCGTCCTATTAACATTGAAATCCGAACAGTGTTGGGCCATCGGTTGAGCAGTCTTTCACAACTTGAACTTATTGAATCCTGCTGAAAACTTTGCATGAAGATCGAGATACCGGTATACTGTATAAGCTGTATGTACCATCAGATTACTCAGAGTCAAATAATAGGAAACATCTGTACATGTAGTACAGACCGATTTTGAGGCATTTTAACTGTTACAGTTTGCTTTGTTTTAAAAAAACGTAGATAGTGACTTAGTGAATAACTAGTATGTAATCTAAACAACTTTATAATATACAATGAGCTTTCCATATGTCCTCTTTTGTGTAAAACGGCTGCTGAATTACAAACGTTTTTTTTAACTAGCCGAAAGTAACGGCTACCCGAAAGTAGCGGCCCCTTTGGCCTGCTAAATTCGAAAGTAACGGGGGCCGCTACTTTCGGAATTCTACGGTATTAAAAGTGTAGACGTTTGGGGCTTAGAGATGTTCCTTTTCCACTCAATGGCAAAAAATTGTTAGCAAAAAGGTGTGCCGTAGCTATGTAATTGGGTGTCGTGGCTGTTGTTTCAACAAACATTCACTGATGAAGAGCTAAACCCGGAAGCATGAAAAGGAGCGTTAGAAGCGCGACATACGACGCAAAAAAGGCTCCATTACAAATGAAAAATTTTCTTAAAAAAGCAAATAATCAATGTCGGTTTTAAGAGCAAATTACAACTTACTGTATAACCCTATTTAATTGTTTTATACAGGTGACGAAAGGTATTGGGGAGCGTGCACAATATTTTTCATCAATTCCGTTTGACAAGTGCAGAGGGGGGGGGGGGGGGGGGGGGTAGAAACTCCTTATAAATGGTTTGCATAATTACGGAGATAGCGGTGCCGGGCAACCGAGCGTGCGCAGTAGCACCCAACTAGTTGCTAAGAGGATTGTCCCCACGGAGCTTATTAACAATAAAAAAGCTTGCCATCAAGAAATTCACACCTAAAATTAGTATGCATGATAACAAAAATGTGTTTTTCCTTGGTTGTTTTTCGCTCGAAAACGAAAACGTGTTCGTTTCGTTGTTGTCTGATTTCGCTTCGCCTCGTGTATTACGATAAACATTTTCATCCGACTTCGCTTCCCGTTCCGGTAGAAGCACTACTGACCGCATCCGAAAGACTCTCGCTGTAGCCTGTAAATGCAGCTGAGACGGAATTTTCGCTTGTTGTTCACGCTGCCAAGATATATTCTCGGCGGCGTGAAAGATCAGGCCAAAAATCCGCCAGCGCTGCGTTTGCAGGCTACAAGCGTACAGCTCTACGCTGCGAGCTTGAAAAAATTTCCCGAAGAAAACAATGAAGTTTTGGTTGACGTCATTCTTAGCAACGGCTTGATTGACACATGATTCGCACTGTTTGGTCTGTTGCCCGGCACCGCTATGTCCTCAAGAAAAGTGTCGGCTTTCTATTCCCCCCCCCCCCCCCCCCCCTGGACAAGTGTGATTCCCAACCTTTCTTTTTTTCTAATGAATATGTAGCGCCTCCTTGATTTTAAGCTGGAAGGAGGTGGAGGCGGTGTCCAGGATGGAAAAAACAACTTTCAGAACATAAAGCTCGGAAATTATCCGAGCTTTGAGGTGGAGGTGCTGAAAAATGTGGGAATTCTTCTCAGTGGAAAGGTGCTCCCGGATTCGTGTAGCGAGATGCCGGTTAGTCTCGCCGACATAACAGGCACCACAGCCTGCGCAAAAAAAAACTTGTCAACTACACGAGATCTCAGTAACTTGGGTATACTATCTTTCACACTGAACAAATTCATTAATTTATGGGGGGAAAAACAACTTGATGTCAAGATTTTTGCAAAACCGCTGAGTAAGACGCCTAATTTTGCGTTGAACCGTGTTGGAAAAAGGGCAACAAAAGGTCATTTGTAATAGCGGGTCGATGTTTCGCTGCGGTTAATAGTGGTGGATGTGTCGGTAGAAGCCAGGGACTTATTGAGATAATGTTTAACGATATTATCTATAATGTGTGATGGAAACATGTTTTTACCTAAAATCTTGATGAGTTCCTTGATGTTCTTATGGAAACTGAGCCAGGTATTGTTGATTTTAAAACCCTGTCCACCAAGGTGCGTACTAAACCCAATTTGTAAGATAAAGGTGTAAAACTGTAAAAGTTAGTGAGAAGACCAGTGAAGGTAGTTTTGTGAAAAACAGACGTGATAAGAAATGCAGCCGGTTACTGTTATCTATGAGTACATCTAAAAAGGGCAGTTTATGATTGACCTCCCTCTCCATCGTAAACTTGATGTTGGCTGTTGATATATTCAAAAATGCTACAGCGTCCTGGTCGTTGTTGAATAAACTAACAGAAAATATCATCTACATATCTACGGTAGAAGGATCTTGTGTCTTATAGGGGGTGTCCACCGACGTAGCGATCGACACCTCGGACGACTATCGGTCGACATATCGGCCATGTGTCGGTCGAGTGGTGGCCGAGTGTCGGTCGAGTATCGGCCGAGTATTAGCCGTGCATGAGAAGCCGCATATACCTTTTTTTGGGACGCCGCATGATACCACAGTCGCTATGGGACGCTATGCTTAAACCGATTATCAAGCAATTTCCTACTGTGAAAAGTAATTACTAATTCGGCCCTTTGGGCCGGGGAAGGTGTTATAATCTCTTCGAGCTGTGTCAAGAAATGTCACCGAATCAAAAGAAAGCCAGAAAAGGAATGATACCGAATAAATTATATAATTATGTTGTGATGAAATGAAACGTGTCTGTTTTCTTCATTTTGAAGATGCAAATACAACATTCGCGCTCGCACGCGCGCCAGTATCTTACGAAAAAATAAACGTCTGTGAACAGGCTAGTGCAGAAGGCAAAGAAAGCGTGAACAGAAAGGGGCGGTATGCTTTATTACATCGCAAACATACAACAAACGATTGTCCATGCAATCCTCGAGCTAGCTAGACCGAGAATAATCTGAGTCAGTTAAATATTTCAATATTTATTCTAGGTATACTGTAACCATTTATATCAAAATGCGATGTAGCGATCGCGTACTGGATATTACTTTCATAATGCGTGGACAATTCACCTAATGAAGGGAATGCGTGATAAGCGGATTGTACAAATTCCACTGCGATATCAAAAACGTTAAACGAACTGGACTAATTAATCGCACCGCGCGTGCTGGCCTGTAGTGAAGATTTGAGAAGTATTATAAAGAGTGATCTACTTTATAGTAGTAGGCTGATAGTAGGCCCAGTTCCTCAGTCTTACTAAGCTATAATAACAACACACCACCAAACAATGACACTTGACCGTAAAGAGAATACAGTTGCAGGTATGAATATTTTCTAGAGTCTACTACACGTTTCGGCATTTAGGAAAAATGTTTCAAAACGCCAATAACTAAATGGAACACAAAAGGGGGCACAGTGCTGTCCACATCAGTGTTGTATAGTTGTAAACAATTATATAAATATATATAATAGGTACGAAACGACTTTTGTACATGTATACCCCCATTGAACTGTATAAAAAAATACACTACTTTTGAACGGTATTCGCTTGTTTAACTGAAAATCTCGAAGGCCTGTGCGAGGGAACTTGAAAGATGCAGTTGCTTTTACGGCCCTTAATAATCTTTTTAAACAAACTCTGGAAACTTAAAAAAAATAAATCGCCGACTCGTCACGGGCTTTGTTTGTTCTTTCAGATGGATGAAAAATTAAGTGCGAGCTAGTTCAAAAATTAGTACTTATTTGTGTTACATCGAACTGTATGAGGTGTGCCACCCGCCAGTTCAGATGGACGAAAAATTAAGTGCGAGCTAGTTCAAAAATTAGTACTTTTATGTTACATCGAACTGTATGAGGTGTGCCACCCGCGAGTTCAGATGGACGAAAAATTAAGTGCGAGCTAGTTCCAAAGTTAGTACTTTTATGTTACATCGAACTGTATGAGGTGTGCCACCCGCCAGTTCAGATGGACGAAAAATTAAGCTAGTGCCAAAGTTAGTATTTTTAATGTTACGTCGAACTGTATGAGGTGTGCCTCACACCAGTTCAGATGCACGGAAAATATTAAGTGCGAACTACTTCCAAATAAAAATAAACTACTTCCGAATAAAAACAATTATAGCGCGTTTTTTATTAGTATCTCTTGCCGGTCATTCCATACTCCTGGGCGTTCCACGAATAAAAATTATAGCGCGTGCCGTTTCTTATTGGTTTCTCTTGCTACCGCTGGAAAGGGTGTGATAAATAAAGTACATGAACATGTATATTTGGCTGGTAAATTTGAAGTCTTTCATTACGGGAAAAATATATGTTTGCTATGCCGGTATCATATAGCAAATTGTTGCAATACAAATAACATAAACAAAACTCGCCTATATTTTCCATTTTGACTGGCCGGACATCACAGCATGCGGGTTTAACTTTTGTAAATTGTAAGTGCCGGATTACGTTTTTTTAACTAAGGACTTACCTGGCATCCTCTAGTACTTATGATTGTATCAAGAAATGAATGATCCACGATGTGAATACCCGGACATTACAGTTCATGTTTGCTGAACTCGACAGTTCAATGAACAAACACTGGGCTGAAATACAACACAACACTTCGATGGGTCGCATGCGAGATTGAACACTTGAGTTGGTTTTGCACTACAATACAAAACTGACCTTTCATTTGTGACATTTCATTTGTCGTGTAGAAGTGCAAAATACCATTTGCAAGATTGACAAACGTTACAAAAGACGAAAACGTTTCTTCATAGACGGCGTCCGGTGTCAAAGTCAAGTCCGGCTATGACAAGCAACATTATATTCCCTCTTCAATGGAATACGTCTTTTCATAGCTCGATCGAGGTTATCATCATGTGATGTTCAGCAAGCGAAAACTTCCCCTCGGAGATCGAAATGTTTGCAAAACATCAAGCCGTAAATCTAGAGCCATTGCAGTAAAACTCCTTGTTTGCCGCCAAGCGAGTTCGCCACGAAATAATATATTTCGCCGCCAGAAATAGCAATTAGTTCACAAGTGGTGACGTGTGACTAACATATCTCAGACATTTATCGAGGTTTTCGAAACAAGATACGGTGTATGTTTTCAACACGTCTATTGTTATATATTGCGAAATAGGTCATTTGAAATGACCATCGTCCAAGTATCTAAGGCGTGCGGCTCGTCATGATCGACCGATATGTGGCCGACAGTCGGCCGCCACAGGCTATCAGTCGATAGTCGGTCGATGTTTGGTCGTTACTTCGCCGACAGATCACCGACATATCACCGACGGATCACCGACGGATCACCGACGGATCACCGACATATCATCGACACTCAGTCGACGTGCTTATAGGGGGTGTCCACCGGCGTAGCGGCCGACACCTCGGTCGATTGTCGGTCGCTATATCGGTCGATACACGAGTAGTGGCCGATAGTCGGATACACGTCCGGATTAAATTACAGATTTAATTACTTAAATTAAGATAAAAAGTATTTCTTCATGAGCTTATTTTTAATTAAAGTCATCGTAATTATTGATCATTGAGTTCTTAATCGAATCGAAATTTTCTCTAAAGTAAGTAAGTAAGTAAGTAAGTAAGTAATCTTTATTTAAGCAGGGTGGCCCATTCAGCTCTAGGCTGGTATCCATAGGGGCCCTTCGTCTAAAAAATACATTATATTACAATTTAAGAAGATTTAAAAAATTACTATACTAATTACAATAAGATAAAAAAATTCTATGATAAAAAATACAAAACTAATTACTATAAGAGGCTAACAAATACGTTACTAAAAGTAGGAAGAAATTATCCAGAAAGCTTGTGGAAGAGAAATTCTCTAGTGGCTAATTTTAGACAATGCAATGCAATGTCAACTGGGGAAAGTGCAGTGACTACGAAAAAAACAAGTAGTCACGCCAGTCTCGCTAAAGTCCGCAGTTTGCGTGAAACCGGAAGCCGATTCCCCACTGGGATCGAATAACGCGCAAAGGTCGCACCGCCAAATTTAGCACATTTTGCAACATCACTGCTGTGGGACATTTGTCTTTGCTTTTTTCAATGCGATTCCTGTAATAAACTCAATACATGTACGCATTTACACGACACTACAGAAAGCCTGTGGAAGAGAAATTCTCTAGTGGCTAATTTTAGACCGTGATGCGATTGCATCATGTCAACCGTGTAGAGGTCTGGGGTTAGTGACTACGAAAAAAACAAGAACCCCTGAAGGGATTACAAGCGGCCGATTTCCGGGGGGGAGGGGGGGGGGGAAATCCCTTATTTTCGCTATATAGGAACGTGCAGCTGGACAGGGTATGGTTTTTGAGCATTTTGGTCTGGAACAAGGTATACCAAAAGGCATTTTTGGGTATCAGGGTATCAGTTTCCAGGAGTTGGCACGAAGATCGGTAATTGATACTCTGGCATAGGGTAGATGAAGTAGTCACAGGGAGCAGAGGAGCTAAATTTGACGTTTGCGAGTTTCGATCTATTTATACGTGACCTTTGCGAGTTTCGATCTGTTTGCTTTATACGCGGTGTATTGCGTTACTGCGTTATTTGATCTTGTTGTTTTCGCTTTTTAGTCCCAGCGGGAATTCCTTAGGGTAACCGCAGACTGCTGACTGTGGGCGTCACATGCACACAAGATCGTTACGCTTCGGGCAACAACCGGAAATCGACCGATTACCCGCTGGGACTAAAAAGCGAAAACAACAAGATCAAATAACGCAGTAACGCAATACACCGCGTATAAAGCAAACAGATCGAAACTCGCAAAGGTCACGTATAAAGCAAATAGATCGAAACTCGCAAACGTCAAATTTAGCTCCTCTGCTCCCTGTGAAGTAGTCAGACGAAAGGAAACGCGTAGGAGTGTTAAAAAAGCTTTACAACTACAACTCGCAGTGCTGCTTAGTAGTTTAGCCTTTTGGGTTAGAAAGAAAATCGTTAAGAATCGTCCGGAATAGGGTATCTTTTTTCAACATTTAGGGCCTGTACCCGGGTCACCCTCCCTCCATGTAAACAGGCCCTTAGTCTGGAACAGGTTCGCAAAATTAGGGTTGTTATAGCCAGGCGGCACACCCCCACCCAAATTTTTTGGGAGAACCCCCCCGGACCAATTTCACCTTGAGGGGAGAAAGAACAATGCACCCCTCCACCCCCTCGGTCAGTTTACTCTGAGGTTCTCCCGCCAAATCTAAGAGTCAACTTCGAACCTGCGTGACGAAAAACGTGACTGGGTGATGCAATATTTTGGCTAGCGTAAGTTTGAGCTTAGGTCAAGTTTACTGTGTAGAACATTTTAGCTAATGTCAATTGCGTCATAATCAACAAGGGCACAGATGTGTTTTCGCTCAACGTGAAAATAAATTGTGAATGACATATATGCTGTGGAATTGTGTAAGAAAAACTGTTATGTTTTTGGGACCGAGTTTTATCGTTCGTTTAATGAGGTGCTTGTATTAAACAGAACATAAATTATCTACTGGCTATCTATTTGCATGTCTCCTAGCTACGTTTACAATGTAATGGGAAAACCCCTCACAATGCAATGCAATGTCAACTGGGGAAAGTGCAGTGAAAAAAACAAGTAGTCACGCCAGTCTCGCTAAAGTCCGCAGTTTGCGTGAAACCGGAAGCCGATTCCCCGCTGGGATCGAATAACGCGCAAAGGTCACACCGCCAAATTTAGCACATTTTGCAACAACACTGCTGTTCACTGCTGTGGGACATTTGTCTTTGCTTTTTTCAATGCGATTCCTGTAATAAACTCAATACATGTACGCACTTACACGACACTACAGAAAGCCTGTGGAAGAGAAATTCTCCACTGGCTAATTTTAGACCGAGATGCGATAACATCATGTCAACCGTGTAGAGGGCTAGGGCTAGCGACATGAAAACAAGATCGAATAACGCAGTAACGCAATTCGACTCCTCTGCTCCCTGTGTCATTTCAAGTCATCAAGTTTCATTTCTGCTGAAGTAAGAAAGACGACTCTTTGTTTGTTATCCAACTACATTCTGAAACTCTGCATCAGCACATACATGATCAGCTTCACAGATTAGTATTAAAAAGAATCACTGTTCTTATGCACACATTTTTGATTTCTCCACCGCAAGTATTTTAATTATTCATCTCTTGTAGGAAAAGACGATTAATAAGCTTATTCCTGACTTCATAGGTTAACTTTAAGATGCTCAGCTTCACAGATTAGTATTAAAAATAATCACTTTTCTTATGCACACATTTTTGATTTCTAGACAGAAAGTATTTGAATTATTCATCTCTTGTAGGAAAAGTGTGAATGTTAAAACCTTTCACGACAAACGATTAATAAGCTTATTCCAGACTTCATAGGTTAACTTTAAGATTACTGTGTAGAAACTGAAATATATATCTAAATGCCATCAACTAATGACAAATAGTCATTTGAAAACATACCTTAATTTATCTTAATACCACTAATCCAAGGACACTAATCACGTTTACAAAAACATATACCACGGGGTATCGTAACTGCGATCAGGAAGAGAAATCCCAATGCGGATTGCTTCATGCTCATAGCACAATACCTCTATTGCATCATCTTTACATGACCAGAGATTGCGTCATGTCAACCGTGGGATCGAATAACGAGAAAAGGTCACACAACAAAATTTAGCACATTTTGCAACAACACTGCTGTTCACTGCTGTGGGACATTTGTCTTTGCTTTTTCCAGTGCGATTACTGTAATAAACTAAATACATCTACGCACTTACACGACACTACAGAAAGAATGTGGAAGAGAAATTCTCTACTGGCTAATTTTAGACCGAGATGCGATAACATCATGTCAACCGTGAAGAGGACTAAGGCTAGCGACATGAAAAAAAAGTCCATTTCTTGAAGCGGCTCGATGCCCATGATGCATCGGCCGCTTAAACAGTCCATTTCTTGAAGCGGCCGCCCCATGGGCGTCGGCCGCTTAAAAAACAAGAACCCCTGAAGGGATTACAAGCGTCCGATTTCCTCGGGGGGGGGGGGGGTAGGGGTGGGGGGCACTCCGTTGTGTACGCTATATAGGAATGTCCCGCTGGACAGGGTTTGGTTTTTGAGCATTTTTGTCTTCCACAGGGTAACCCATACGTTCAGAATAGGATAACGTTGATTGTTATGTAAGTAGTGAAAATTAAAAAATAACAAGCTTACACACAAGCCAAGTAAAACGTAATTTTATTCACCTGTTTACAAGCGAGCGCTGTGCTTGAAAATTCTGCTTCGATCGCTTCGAGTAAACTCGCGGTCACTGGACTCTAAGGCCTATAAAGTGTCAACACACGAACCTGCGTGACGAAAAACGTGACTGCCTGATGTAATATATATTGCATCATGCTAAGGAAGACGGAGAAATTCTCTTGTGGTTAATTTTAGCTAATGTCAATTACATCATGTTCAACGAGGAAAAAAATGTGTTTTCGCTCAAAATATTTCGCTTGTTTCTTTACATGAAACAAGAACAATCCACCTCTCCTCCCCATCGGTCACTGGACTCTGAGGTGCACCCCCAAATAAGAGTCACCATACGAACCTGCGTGACGAAAAACGTGACTGCGTGATGCAATCTAAATATTAAACTCACTGCGTAGAAACTGTAATATCTAACCAAATGTCGTCAACTATAAAAAGCCAAATAAACATTTGAACACCTACCTTTACCAAGAATAGATGTCTTAACACCCACTAATAAAGCTATACAGGATAATACGCACTATTACAACTCTGCCCGCGCTATGAACGCTAGATACGAAGAGCAAATTAATGGTGTCTCTCTATTACAAGCTATTACATCGTGCGTATACTGCACTGGGCTGCCATGTTTACCATGTAATGGGAAAACCCCCTAGAATTGAAACTGATACATGTTATGTTCCCCTATCTCGTTAAATATTTCGCTTGTTTCTTTGTAAAGAACATGAAAAGAGCACCGTACACGATACGAAAATCGAAATTTTCTCTAAAAGTAGGAAGAAATTATCCAGAAAGCTTGTGGAAGATAAATTCTCTAGTGGCTAATTTTAGACAATGCAATGCAATGTCAACTGGGGCAAGTGCAGTGACTACGAAAAAAACAAGGAGTCACGCCAGTCTCGCTAAAGTCCGCAGTTTGCGTGAAACCGGAAGCCGATTCCCCGCTGGGTTCGAATAACGCGCAAAGGTCACACCGCCAAATTTAGCACATTTTGCAACAACACTGCTTCAATATATGCGATTCCTGTAATAAACGCAATACATGTACGCTGATAAACTTCAGGAAATATTTCAGCTCGTACAGCCTTGGGAACGATGCCTGTAACAAACAGACGGACACGGCCGAGTGGGGGTCTAAGGCTAGTCACCATGAAAAAACCCAGTCCATTTCTAGAAGCGGCCGCCATGGGCGTCGGCCGCTTAAAAAAAACTTCGACTGAATTATGAGCCGGGCTCGGCCTCAGGCCTTGCCCGGTTAATTCCTCGCCTCGCGAAGCGAGGTTTATAATTCTGTCCCCAAAGAGCTCACGCGAGAGCAATTCTCGTGTGGCCTTTACGATCATATTTATTTATTTGTTTGTTTGTGGAAATCGTGGTTGACAGTAATGACGTCACACGGCGCGCTCGTGGCCTAATGGCTGGCTTAAGGACGGTGCCTCCTAATACCAAAGTATTTTTGCGCGGTTTATGACTATGCGGGAAAAGCAGATCTTAGCAAGGGCTATTGGAATCCAAAAAGAAAATTGGGTGTAACCACGCATTTTCCAGAGATAATCAAGCTTCAATATGGAAAAATGCTGAAATAGCATTTTCTCGGAAAAAAAAAAGAAAATATTTTTTTTCGCAGATTCCCTTTGAATTTGCTTTGACATACACAAAAGCAATAATAAATATAAAAAGCTTTAAAATACTTAACAAATGGTAATATAACAACTACTGTTTATGTGTTTTTTAATTAAAAATCATCGTAACGTAGCCATTATCAACCCTGACAGCTCTCCTCTGGTATACCAAAAATACAGTCTAAATAACTTTTGCACACAACAAAAAATTAATCATATGTTTAATAGTCTTACCGCTTCCATTTTATAACATAAAAAGTAGGGGTCACCACGCGTTTTTGTAAGTTATATGAAGAAAACGACCATATATTTCCCTGTCGAGCTTAGCCTGTAAGAGATTCCGCAATGTTCTGTATGCGCGCGCGCTCGAGCGCGCGCTAATGACGCGAGAAATTATGCGCAGAACGTATGCGCAGTAACAAAAGGAGGCACCGTCCTTAAGGTGATTCCTTGGTATTGCATTGCGCATCCTTACTGCGCATAATTTCTTGCGTCATTTGCTCGCGCCACGCGTCATTTAGCGCGAGTGCGAGCGCGCGCACATACAGAACATTACAGGATTTCTTTCAGACAAAGCTTGGCTGGGAAATAAATGGTCGTTTTCTTCTAAACAAGCACGGTGACCCCCATTTTTTATTTCATAATTTTAATAACAACAGTATCTACATTACACAAGAAAAAGATGGGCAGAAATCTATGATCAGTTTTTTGCAATTTAACTAAATTCTCCGGAGGGAGCCACTACGGTCCCACAGCGCATATCCAATTTGAATCTACTTTGGAGTGTAAAGTAAATACAAAGGAAATCGAAGACATTTTTCTGGAACGTCGGTGAATAAACAATGGAATAAAGTCAAACTCTGTGCGATATCACGGCTGCATTGAAAAACATCGAGCTTATTTGCTGCGCACGGTTTTTGCCAAAAGGGGCCAAAATGACCGCACTCGTCAGCATTGTGGCGTGGAAACGAGCACGGTGACCCCCTCTTTTTATCACGTTTTTATTATCTCCTTGACTTGTTACAAAAGTGTACCAAGTTTCATCGGAAATCTATGTTTGGTTTTATTACCAGGGAATTACCTTAAGGCGCTAACTTTTAAATCTGATCTTCGGGATTGAGGGCGAGAGTTCAAATCCTACTATGGTCCTTTTTTTTTTCGGTTCGAATCCAGGCCGTTCTTTTTTTAACCTCCTTTTCTTTGCTTAATAACATTGACTTCGACGTAATCTTTGTACACGTAAATGTAGAAACAGGAACGGCTGCTGAAGAATAACAATTTTTACTCCAAGTTTGTTTATCGAACGAATTTATATACGGGTCATTTGTGAAAAAAAACCCCGGCTTTATTAAATCCGTTATCAACAACAGGAAAAGGAAAGACGACTCTGGAATGTCTCAAAGTACGATCAACATATGGCTTAGTTTTCATTGTAGACGTGAAGACTTGTGTCTGAAAATAATTCGCCGATCCGATATTGCGAAGAAGATTTTACCTACAAAAGCGAGGTGGTTTCAGATCATTCGGACGGAAAAGTGGGGAAAACAGTACAAGAGCGCTACAATTTATTACAGATGCGTCGGGAGACGAGCGAACTCCAATCGAAACCAAAACCCGGTGGCATAGCAAAAACACGGCGTTCGTCCGGCGATTCTCAGAAACCTTGCAGCGATTCTTGGAAACCTTGCAGATCAAATCGCAGCGTGCCCGTTACTAGGCAACAAAAGCTTCGCGAGGACCTGCGAGTCACGTATTACTAGTAAATACACGACGCAATTTTCCTTGCATCTTGCAAAGCAACGATGACTACTGAAAAAAATTATCTGCCCCTGAGTCTCCGAGGATGGGGGAAACGTAGTTGAAGGATTACGTAAGGGGCGGACCATTTAACTTCTGGGGAGGGGGAGGGGGGGGGGGGGGTGGTGTTGGGTGATTTTGAAAAAAATATATACTGCAAGCACACTTGTACAAAAAAAATCGTGCACACGACCACTGCCGAAAAAACATTTCCTGCAAGGCACTACCTGATGGGCTGACACATGCAACTTCAGAAAAAAAATATCATGTACACACATGCCCCGAGAAAAAACAATTTATTGCGCATGAAAGGGTTTGAAAAAAAAATTCGCTCCTATACCAAATCACCCAACTTAATCCCCGGAAGTGAGTTTTTATCTCCCAGTTGAAAAGAAAAGAAAACCAAACCAAACGGTAATTTTCGACGTATGCATAGAACAACCTTCGCTTTTTCATCGGTGTAAATTTCATTTTGAACTTTTTTATTTACACGTTTATATATACGTCAGTACACAGTTGTTCTCTCCATAATACGGTGAATTCACGATCATTTAGACTGCGAGCAGTCCCTCTTTCTTTCCGATAGCGAGCGCGAAGCGCGAGACAGCGGAAATCGGGCGCGGCTGCTCGCAGTCTAACGATCATTTGACGTTGTTTTTACAGAAAACAGCTTAGTCCAGTTCTGGCCCCTCTCTGTCACGCAACGCTACGTTCACGTCAAGGGATAATTGTCTGCGCATGCTCAACGGTTAGTCAGCTTCTTAGCTAATCGCTACTGCGCATGTCTGGGGTCGAGAATGGACCATTCTCGACCCCAGACCTTCGCTGCTTTCTTGACTACGCAAGCGCGCGAAGCTCTGGGAAACTCTGCGCACGCGTAGCCAAAATCCAATCTCGTCCCCAGAGCCCGCGTCCCCCTAGACCAGCGGTCGGGAAACGCGAAACTCTGGGAGCGACGGTTATTTCATAACCGAATTCTGCCCTTCCGGTTTCACGGCGCAAGCGCAAGCGGCCATCTGAGCCTCAATCGCCCAGCGGTCTAAGAGGGAAATTTTCAAAATGGCGGCTGATAGTGGGCATCGTCGCGTGGAAGTTTTCCACGAAGCCATAAAGTTTTCTTTAGTAAAGCTCGGTCGACCCGAAGTAGAGTTGAGAAAAGAGCAGTATGATGCTATTAGAGGTGTTAGTTTTGACAAAAAGGATGTGCTTGCTGTTTTGCCAACGGGATTTGGTAAATCCCTAAATATTTACCAAGTCCTACCTCCAATCTTCAATTTCGTTCGACGTGGATGCGAACCTGAACAAGAAGATTCTGTTGTTATTGTCATTTCTCCGCTAAATGCGCTAATGAGGGAGCAAGTTCAGAAATTGCAGCAATTTTTAAATGTTTGTGTATTACAAAGTAATGTTAACGAAGAAGGACAAGATAGTGTAGTCATCCCCCAACATCTACATAAATGCAGCTTGCTTTTTGGCCATCCGGAGGTTTTTGTAGACTGCCGCAATGTTAGAAAACTTCTGGAAACAAAAGAATTCCAAAGACGAGTGCAAGCCATAGTTGTTGACAAGGCACATTTGGTTCATCAATGGTAATTATCTGATATTTTTCAACTTCTATTAAAATAATTAAGCTTATATTGAATTCCCTAGCTGCAATGTTGTAGGAAAAGTCGTTTTTCTTATCAAATAAATGGTATTCAATTAGCTATTGTTGTTTCTGTTTTTTTCTTATTGTATATTATATTTATTAGTTATAACTGTGTAGATGAGGGGAATGAATTTGCATTTCAGCCTCAAGGAGGTATTTGTTGGTTTTGTACAAAAGTTCCCCTCCTTATGTTATCCCTCAGGTTTACCACCAAGAGGTGTGTAATCCGTCATTTTCTCATGTAGTGTCAGTACATGTATAAATGGAAAAGGTTCAAGAAATATGAATCTAATGGCAATGTCTTCACGCTAAATAGGTCTATTGATATAATCATGATTTTCCCAGTGACCAGTTCCAGAAAATATCCCTACCCCCTCCCCATGGAAGTTTTGTTTGACACCCCCTCCCCACACACACACACGCACACTTGTACACCCCCCTGGCATTTCCACTTAGGGGTGGACCATTTAAATCCTGAGGGGGGGGGGGGGTGTGGGGTGTGGGTGATTTGGTACAGGCGCAATGTTTTTTTTCAAACCCTTTCATGTGCAAGAAATTTATTTCTCGGGGCATGTGTTTTTTTATTTTATTGCATTTGTAAGCCCATCAGGTAGTGTCTTGCAGGAATTTTTTTTGGCAGTGGTCGTGTGCACAAAATTTGTTTTTTTATATTTTTTTCAAAATCACCCCCCCCCCCCCCCCTCAGAAGTTAAATGGTACACCCCTTAAGCTTAATACTTTCCTTTAAACATTTTGGCTTTCGAGACCCCCCTCCCCATAAGAATTTCCAATGACCTTCCATGGGGTGAGTATGGATATTTTCTGGAACCGCATAATCGTTAGGTGGTGTTTAATTAATGTAATATAATAGTTTATTGCCAAATACTCACATGCGAATATCACATTTGTTGTGTTTTGTAAAGGAAAATTATTGAGTCTATTAAAACATCAACATTTACCTTAAATCTTGATAGTTGAATTAATTCATCTATAAATAATAATTATTATTATTTATACATGTAGTTGAATTAATTCAACTATCAAGAATTAATTGCTGATCATAGGTCGGGAGTGTATTCTTTCGTCCTCAAACAGTACTCAGAATATCATGTGTCTTGGAAAGGAAAATTATTAAAACGTTCACAGTTACATGGACGGGTAATAAAATTATTTATAGTTGAATTAATTCAAACCCTTCAATTATTATTATAGTTGAATTAACTATAAATTATTACCCGTACATGTAACTGTGAACGTTTTAATAATTTTCCTTTCCAAGACACATGATATTCTGAGTACTGTTTGAGGACGAAAGAATACACTCCCGACCTATGATCAGCAATTTATCTGGAAAACATCCTAGGTTAGCCTGAGTAAACAGACCTCTTTCATATGCTCTATTCATACTCAGCCCGTAAAATAAATGTTAGGATGGCCCAGCATACAAAATAATTGCATAATAGGCCCTTAAATGTAGCTAGGGTCACATGACCTACTTTTCACTATTAATATTATTTTTATATTCTGCATTTCTACAAAATATCAATACTCACCCCAAGGAAGGTCATTGGAAATTCCGAGGGGGAGGGGGGTCTCAAAATCCAAATTTTTTAAAGGAAAGAATGAAGCTAAATTGGAAATTCCAGGGGTGTGGCGGGTTCAAACCAAAAAACCTTCCCTGGTGGAGGTATGGATTTTTTCTGGAACCACACATTTTATATAAAATACCAGAAATGGAAAGAGATTGAATAAGATGGCCAAGTTTGAGAGTGAGTTGGAATGGTTGTTTGAATTATCATTTTTGCATATCAAAACTATAAATAGTAAAAAGCTGCAAAGGGCCTTGCATTTGCTTGCCATTTTTTGCTTAACAAACTTATTACTAACAAGGTAGTTTCTGACCTATGGAATTATGGCACTGCAATATATTGGACAGTTTCTGTCTTTCATGAAATATCGAAAGCTACATGTATGCATTGTTCACACTGCACACATTTTGAATTTCCTTGGTCTTTAACAAAATTTATATACCTTGGGTGCCAGAGGTTTATGTTGTATCTAGTAAGTTTAATTGCACCATTGTACCAGCAATCCGCCATGCAGATTAACTGTCCCTGTACACAAGTTTTGTGCTGTTTTTTTTTTGTGTCATATTTTTGTGTCATTTTGTGTATGCAAGTTTTGTGCCGGTACAATAATATTATTTCAAATTGGCATATCAAGAATGAACAAAGATAACCTAAATTAAAATGTGCTTCTGCCTCCTTTCTCAATATCCTCAAGGTTGGCAGACACGAGGGGACTAGTCACACTTGCACACACACAAAGGGACTAGTCGTACATGAGGAGGACAGTCCAGTGACTAGTCACAGGGACCAGTCGCATGAACAGTACACACAAGGGAACAAGCACAATTTGAGGGGATAGTCCCTTCAATTCAACCAGTTTGAATTATTTTATTTACCATTACAATATACCCCTCATAATTCGTGGGACAAGTCATAGGGTTGTTCACAGGAAGGCACTTGGTGTCCGGGACTAGTCGTACACTGTAGGGACTCAAGGCCCTGTGACTAGTCCCCCCTGTGTGCCAACCTTTAGATGTAGCATCCATAGAGGGATAAAATGAAGGTGTGACATCTTCAGCATAAGGCTATAAAAGCAACATTCTATTATTGTTGCAGTCCTCGTGCTCACGGGTTCAGTCATTTACTTTATAGGGACCATTTTTCCATTTTATTTCACAAATAAAAATAGCCTGCAAGAAGGCTCAGGCTCATGTTGCCAGGTTTGCACATAAGTGAGGATGAACTACTGGTGAAGCTCACAGGCTATCACACATTACAGAAACTTGTGTCATACTTGCACTAAACCCTTGCAGTAACAGTGCGAATCAGAAAGTGTGACTGTATTCTAACAAAAAATTCTGGAAATACAGTGGAATCCGGTTATTAATACGGACACCAAAGGGGCATGAAAAAGTGTCCATATTATCTGGGTGTCCGTATTAAGCGGGCTGATATAAGAGAAAATATGTGTCATCGGGACAAACAAAACTGTCCGCAATAACCGGGTGTCCGTTACTATTAACGAGTGTCTGTAAAGCGGGGTTCCACTGTAATTTGACTGCCATGCATGAAAACCAATGAGATCCAAGATATATAAACTGCAAACCCTAATAATGGTATAATCCCTGTGGTTTTATTTCTTGTCTGATTGGACGGCAAAATAAAAGTGTTCGCCCCTGTGAATGGCCAGGTGACCACTAACCCAATTTCACTCTTGGAACACAGAAAGCACTATGCAAGTGTGCCTGAATTAAATTTTGGTTAAGAAAATAGGATATGAAATTACAGGTGGCTGAGAGATCTTGAGAGCCCGAGAAACCAGCTTCTTCTGTCGAGCAGCCCAAATTTTGTAGAAAAGTACATATGCTTATTTGAAATACTTGAAACCTCAGTGCAAGCTACTAAATAAACCTTGCTGTACAGTATATTCAATATATTCAATCTGAACTCAGGCTATTTGTTATTGTTTTTCATTTCCACAATCTATAATGGATGTAATAAAAATGCTAGTCTCTCACAACTCAGCATCCAGAGATATTATCCACAGATTATCAGCAACAGTTTATGAACACATATAAACATAATCACAATCAAAGTTGGCTAAAGTTGGACACTGAGTTGGAGGAAGAGGTCCCAACAACGTTCCATTTTTAAACCCAACCCCCCCTCCCCCTATGGATGAGTCAGATTCCTACAACCCCAACATTTTGTCGGAATCCTTTGAAAAATCTTTCCTACCCCCCTAATTTCTTGTCAGTTTCTTTGAAAAAAGATTCCTACTAGTCTTATTCTAAGGAACCTCATCCATAGGGGGAGGGGTTCAGATTAAAAATGGAACGTCCCAAGTGGAGCAGTGTTTTGAATAACAAAACAAGTAATATATATATAAAGAAATAGCAACATATTTTGGCATCTTGGCAATGATCCTCTGTTGTCATGAAGGGTCTTTAGGCTGCTAAAACCTATTAAACAAATGGAGAAAAAAAACATGATCAAACATGTGAAAAGAAACGAATATAACTCGAAAACAGTAGTGTGAACTCGTGCTGATCACTCCCGCGAAATCAAAAGGACATGTCACGAAACACGAAAAAAGCTACAACTTCAAGTCCAATTTTCACCGTTAAAACGGCGGGGGCCGCCGGGCCCGCCGACCTTTTCATAAAACGTAACTATCCAACTACATTTCTGTGTAAAAATAATCTAAGATATTGATCACTAGTAGCAAAGAAAACGCCATATGTGTACCCATGTCACACACGAATGATAAACAAAGGTTTCCAAGACAGCTCGGTTTTCATTGACAAATTTGGATACGAAAAATGCTTACCTGAACTTATAGCTTGAACCATAGCTTGCTGAGGTAATCCTCTAACAGATCCCCGAAAATGATGAACTGAAACGCTCGATAACAGAAGAAATCCACCGAAAAAGGACGAGCTATCCTCACTCAAGACACAAAAACAAGTCCGCCATGAGTATCGCCAAGCTGACGCGTGATTGGACGAATGTAGTCACGTGAACCGTGTCCGACACCGCCTGGACTCTGGGTACGAGATTGCATTGTTTTAAGAACTTCCGGTACTACTGCTCATGCTCAACGGTCAGCCAATGAAAAAAATTGATTTAACTGTCGCTCCCAGAGTTCCTTGTTGCCCGTTACAGCCGCTGGATAAGGGTAACGTGGACTCTGGGTACGAGATTGGGCTATGTCGCCTTCACAGCGCATGCTCCACATCCAAATCCAAAATGGCGGTGCTAAAGCCAAACTCTGCTTCATCTAAAGCTGGCAAAGACTGCTACTTACGGCTTAAAAGTTGAGCAGAAGTCATTTATCGAAGCTGTAGTTTGTTTAGGATGCGTTAGGGGTTTTACCGATAGGTTTCGGATTCGGAAAGTCACAATTATTTTCATCTATGACATCTAAAGTGGACGCCAAAGGACGACGGAAGGTAAATTTCAAATTTGATGTTTTTACACCTGGAGATCCCAAGCTGTCTGTACAGTCGCCTTCGACGTTTTTAGCTGCTACTTCAAGGGAACATTCCAGTTAGGTTTTGCCGAAACTGTCGCATGTTTAATACAGTTTACTTGCCAGCTGCTTAGCGGTAATAATTTATAAATTCATAACTTTTAATGTGCAATATTATTGTAGTCGGGCAATAATCTTGAAAGGCGAGACTGGCCCTTGCTAAGATTTTGGCAGCCAAAATGACAGTGTTTGTTTGCACATTATGTGCAATAATTTCCGAACATCTGATGATTTTAAATTGAAATTTTTAATGAGATTTTGACTGAAAAATTGCAGTGAAGTAAGAGATTGAATGGAGAAAACTGGAATTATAGGTTTTATTTGGTACAGTACATGCATGTATTATATAATAAATTGCATGTATTATTATTTGATGTAAAACAAGGGAAACATTCATAGTAAAATATAGATCTTTAAAAAATCTCTGTGTTTTGGGTGCTTCCCAATCCTTGTATATTGTTGATTTGATTGTTTACCAGAAAACCCATAGAAAATAGAAATTTAAAATGTATAATTTATATCATTCAATACGTGTACACCATGAAAACACTTAAATTATAAGGATCCCTTCACACCATTGGTCTGGATGATAGTGGACCGCTATATACATGTATATGAGACTAATAATTCATCAGCAACTCCCAGGTCCTCAATGTCTTGCAGATTGAGCGTTTCTTGAGGCATTGCCATTGGTACTCCACTAGAGCACTTTGTCTGGGCATTAATCTTACTAGTAATATGTGTAAATATTCTATTAATACATTCTATGTTTACCTGTGGGCCAGAGTGTAAACATGTTTACACTTTATCTGCATATCCTCATTAAATGAAGTGTTGTTGTCACCTTAATTTCTTTGCAACCATAGACTGTCATCTTTTAGATTGAAAAGTATCTTCTGACCCCGGGGGAGGTACTCCCTTATGGGACGTGCCGCTGGACAGGGTATGGATTTTGGCCTATCTGTTCTGAACAGGGTATATAATTTTATGCGAGTCTGTCCTTAAACAGGGCTGAACTTGTCCTAAAACAAGGTATGCGGTTGCACGATTGTCATCGTAAAAATATGGTTTATACAGTATTTAGCTATCCGTGATCGGAGATGTTTGCCGGTCTTTGGCGTGTATCATTCAAACGTCATTTGCTAAATATTTGCAATTACCAATAAAACACTTTAAAAATGTGCAAAACAAGAGTGTGTGTATTATGTCCTAAACAGGATCCTAAAATAGAGGATGTTGTCCTACACAGGGTACATGTAGGTATTTTAGGTTTTTTTTTTGTCCTAAACAAGGTCAGGGTTTCAAACCCTCAGCGGGTCAAGTAACCCCCCGGGCTTCTGACTAGGGGAAGAGTTAGATAAGCTTAGTTACTTTACTGTTGACTCAGGATAAGAAGAGTTGGTTTGGTTCTTCTTGCATTTTATTATTGTGCTGGGCATCAATACTGTATTATTGATACATGTAGCTGTAATTTTTTTTTTAAAGTTTGAGATATGATATACTTTGTTGGACCTGACTGAACATTTTATGAACTCGGCATAAATACTCTATTTAAAATCCCCCAGGGGGCTTATTTCTTTTCAAGGCCTTCAGTGAGGGAGGGTCTAATATACATTGTAAAGAAGGTAAAGCCATTCGGAGCCAAACTGTTCCACACTGCTGGAGGGGTGCACTGCTGGAGCTTATCCTGGTTTCTGCAGCATGAAGCTGACTAGGAGTACTGCTACTCCCCCTGGGTGGGATGGTAGTCCATTGCAGGTTACCCCCCAGCCCAGGGGGTACTGCCCAAAAATACCCATATGGGTATGTGCCACCCAGCGGGGTCGTGATTTTGGGACTCCTGATCTAGAACGGGGTACCTACAGTGTATATTCGAGACTTTTCAAAAACGGGCTAGTAAATTTCTTGAACGGGGTATAAAAATTGGCCTGTTTCTAGTACGGGGTATCATTTTGAATGCAAATTCTTTCTAAAACGGGATCCAAATTTTGATTCAGGATAAGAAGACCTGGGCGTCACATACCCACCCAAACACCCAAAACATATCCGAGCCGAGTACCCCCTCCAGGTCCCACGGTATTTTGTTTGGTTGCTCTATCCGTTCTCCACTACCCATTTATACTCCTGTGTGGAGAGAGGCACTGAGAGTTAAAGTGTCCTGCCCAAGATTTAGCACATCACAATGACCCTGGGAACTGGGAGTTAGATGTATGGGAAGAGGGAAGTTCAGACCCTCCAGTCCGCTGCACACCACACGGAGCAGGATTGACTTCTACCCCATGTTAAGTGTCGATTTAAAAATAAGAAAAGCGGTGGAGGGATAATAATTATTATTATTCTAAAATAAAAGGTTTGTTGAGGGAAACATTAGACTGCGAGTAGTCTCTTCCTTTAACTAATCTTTCCTGGGCAGGCAATGTGAATACCGACTGATCACAGTCTAGGGAAACATTTGAGTAGAAATACCAAAATTATAGTGATACAATGTTTTGATGTGTCTAACATTATCAAATAGAAAATGACAGTATAAGAACATGTTCACCTTCTTACTGTCACTCTTCTTGATACTTTTAGACATGTCAAACATCATATTGCCATAATTTTGGTATTTTTATACAAATACAACTGCCTCTAAATATTAGCTAGTTAGCTGACCAGTACATGTTTTTCTTGATGACATGAAAAAGCTACAAACATGCAGTATGCAGTGGGAAGCCATTTCATTTCTTCCAGTTCTTTAGAAAAATTATATTAATTATTTTATTGCAGAATAGCAAATATAAGATTTTGAACTAGCAGAAATAGCACTGGGTATCCCTGCATGTCTTGTGGAATGAAAGGGCTGGTTTGGTCAGTAAGACACCCTTTCATTCCACAAGACATGCAGGGATACCCTGTGCAATTTCTGCTAGTTCAAAGCCTTGTATGGTATTTGTTTGAAGACCCAAATGCACCCTTGTTAGGATACACATATGTATCTAACTGAACAATTCCATGGCAAATCAGCCAGTCTAACAGCTACATGTTTTTTTAAAAAATCATAATTTACCAACCCTTTCTCTTGCCTGTACTGCAGACATTTCATCTGTGATCTGAGATACACTTGAGTATAATCAGGAAACCAAGCCACCACAAAATAATCTGTCAATTTTTTAAATATTATGACAACATAGACTTACGGTCAAAGGCTTTCTAGAGCTCAAATTAGACATCCCCTCACCCTACATGACATGCAGAAACATAGTCCAGTTCTGGCCCCTCTCTGTCACGCAACGCTACGCTCCCCCAGAGGGTCCAGCGACAATTGTCTGCGCATGCTCACGATAAACCAATCACAGCGCATCTTAGCTCACATGTGACTTTTAAACTCGACAAACCGACTCGAGAAAGATAAAATATATTTGGTCGCCATCAGTGCCTTCAGTGGAGATTTTAAAACTAAAATACTCCGCTCTTCCTTTGACTTAACACCTCGCAAATTATCACAGGCATAAAGGGAATGTGTAGGAGAACATATTTCAGTGTTATCTTGATCAGTTGGTATATTATCGTTCACGTATTAATTAATCGCTTATATGTCAGCGCGTTTATAATTGCATGTTTATAATAAATGTTCTCGCGTGATTAATTGTAGCCTAGTTGTTTCGTCGGATATGATGTTTCAATTACTTAAGTCACGAATGCTGTTATTTTAGTGTGTGAGTTCTCTTGTAACAAAAGCAAGCACTTTTCGGTGGAGCTATCCCACCGAGTGAAATAAACCTTCTAGATTGTAGTTGGAGTAGTTTTGTCCGTTACTGGTACCTGCTACATCTTTACACAAGAAGAAACAGCCGAACTTACAGCATCTACAAATACAGGATCGTATTTAGGAAACATTTCTCTATACTTTTCACTGACCGAGGCGCCCGAAGAGATCGAAACATCCGTCATCTTGTCAGTATAAAAATACATGCGCAGTAGCGATTAGCTAAGAAGCTGACTAACCGTTGAGCATGCGCAGACAATTGTCGCTGGACCCTCTGGGGGAGCGTAGCGTTGCGTGACAGAGAGGGGCCAGAACTGGACTAGCAGAAACAGTGTAATTGCTACCTGTGAAATTTCTGGATTATCTCGGTTAATTAATTTAAGGCATGTAAATTAAAGAATGAAAGTTCAAATTTTGATTCAAGGCACCTTTTCATGTAAAATAAGACCTATTGTACATGTACATGGTCAAATAACATGGTCATGACTCAAATACTTTACATCTTAGTACTTATTTAGTGTGATGCAGTGTTCGCCATAATATTTGACGAATTGAATAAATTTGGAGAAAACCAGAACATCCTGAAAAAATAAATATAAACGACTTCAATAACAACATAATAATATTTATTATATAGACACGAGTGTTTTACTGGAAAATAGACCACTCGTAAAATTCATACGAAACTACATCCGGGACCCGAGTGGCGTATTTTCCATATCCTCACTAGTGAGGATATCGATGACGTCATTTCCCGCTTTTGCATGGCTTTTTGTGCAAAGCTGCCAAACTCCGGTTGAAAATGGCGAGCGATAGATTCGTGAAATTCACTGAAGCCGACATGAAATCGTTCACAGAGGAGTAGGAAAATGTTAACACGAAGAAGAAAACTTCATATGACTTAAAATTATTCAAGGAGTTCCTTGCAAGTGAAGACGAAAGGAGAGAAATTCGGAAAGTCCAACCACCGAGCTGTAAGAGTTCGCGGTAAAGTTTGTGCTTTTGTCGTTTGTCTATATAATAAAAAGAACATTACACGGTGGCTTGAAGATATGAATTTTATTTTCTCGTGTTAAAAACAATATTTTACTCACTCGCTGCGCTCGTTCGTAAAATATTGTTTTTACCACTCGAAAATAAAATTCATATCTTCGCGCCGCCGTGTAATATCCTCTATTTATTTCACTTTAAAATTCTGAAAATGCAGATAATAAATAAAGCGGTTAGAATATTTTCAAAAGGTAAATAAAATAACTGTGCAGGACCAGCTCATTTCAACAACCAACATAGGAACCTTACTTAAAGCTTCGGCAAAAATACTGAAAATAAACAGTCGGACACCCTCGGGAATCAGAAAAATTGTCCGCAAATGGAGCTTGCCGCTTACGGGAATGTGTAAATACAGAGCTAGTTTGCATGAGCTAGAGTTCAAGCGGGGCTTTGTCAGGGTGGCAGGTAGAGCCGTCTGCTTAAAATATACGAGAGTGTCCGCTCAGAGGTCGAGAGCTTCGATTGTAGTCCTGTCACTGTGCCATTTCCACGATTCTTTTACGATATGTTCAAAATCTCGAAACTCAAAACACAGGGTATATCATATCGCAAAAATGTCCTTTCTCTAATAAATATTAAGTTCTGGTACATCACCTAGAGTGGATCTGAGCGATATAAAAGAAGAGATCGATCGAGAGATCGATTAAAACGACAAAAAGATGAACTGTTTCTGTTCGCTCGGCCTGAACTACTTCTCCACTCCGACTCAATACTAGTAGATAAACATGAAAATCACGAGGAAGCAGCTCATAGACTCTCTCCTCCGCAGAGGCTCAATGGGGTTTTAGGAGAAATCCGCTGAACGTGGTGTGTGCAGGCGCAAGTAACTAGCGGATCAACGAAGCGGCGAGCCTCTGCCAGATTTGTGTCGTTTTCTTGTACATCTTTGTCGTTTTCTTGTACATTGGACGATTTCTCAGCCCTCGCTAAATTTGACAGCTTGAAACTTGGCAAAAATCAGCGCTAGGTATGTTGCTACAGTTAGCGATCGTTATTTTTAAGACGAGGTTTTCATATTTACTAAAAAAAAAGCCAAAATGTTGGTCTCCGAATTGATCGCGAAGACCCTCCTGAAACCCGTGGGGGGTGGTCTTGCAAGTGTGTTATTCTTTGGAAACAATGGCGGAAGAGCTTGACTTTTCGCTCCAAGAGATGTCTCTTGACGGTAAATGTTCTTCTTGTATTTCGTGTTTTTGGTCTTAAATTCCTGCTGGTTGCATTTCGTTTAATTTTAGCGTTTAGTTTAACTTAATAAGCTTACAGCTTTTGGTTTGAATCGCAAGTTTTGCACTCGATGTTTTAAACACGTAGAGATTAATAAAACACATTTCATAGCCGGAAAACTAAGCTTACTTGTTCTCTTTTCTTTTGGGACAGAATTAATAGGTTGTTGAGAGTTTCAGTCGCCGGGGAATCCTTTGCTTCCTGAATTTCTTGATCGCCACATGGCGGGTCTCGAGAATGTTGAATTCTGTAGATCAACCCATCAGAACACAACAAAACATATTCAGATTTCCATGCATCTAAAGTTTTAGTTCTCTACTTGTACATCGCGTATAAACTTCCGAACAGATTCTGATGCAGCCGCCATTTTACTGACATACGGCAGTTATACATACACCACCGTACCCCCGGTGAGGAACACTGATAAAAAGTTGCCTCCCCCGGATGGCGGCCATATTGGGTGTGGTATCTGGCAGAGGCTCCCGCCGTCGCTCTCTCCGGGTTTCTCGCGCCTGCACTCACTTCGTCCAGCTGATTCTCCCATATATGAGCCTCTGCGGAGGAGAGAGGCTCATAGATCAGTGACGATATTTAAAAATACATACTGTATCCTTTTTGTACCAATATCCCTTCGAGAACTTCCTCCAACGAAGTCAACGCAGCCGCCATTATTTACAAATGACTACACATTCTCCACCCCTCCCTAGAACTTTTCTTTTCGCGCGTAACAAATTGACCAATCAGAAGCATTTTTATTGTTTCAAGCGAAAACCAATCAGAGCAAGCTCTGTCCCAGGGTTCCCCAGAGCTCTTCTCTCCCTCGGTCATGCGCAAAAGAGAAGGGCTCTGGGGTCGAGATTGGAGAATGGACAAGATGACGGATGTTTCGATCTCTTCCGGCGCCCTCGGTCAGTGAAAAGTATAGAGAAATGTTTCCTGAATACGATCCTGTATTTGTAGATGCTGTAAGTTCGGCTGTTGTGTAAAGATGTAGCAGGTACCAGTAACGGACAAAACACTCCAACTACAATCTAGAAGGTTTATTTCACTCGGTGGGAGAGCTCCACCGAAACGTGCTTGCTTTTGTTACAAAAGAACTCGCACACTAAAATAATAGCATTCGTGACTTAATTGAAACATCATATCCGACGAAACAACTAGGCTACAATTAATCACGCGAGAACGTACAATTATTATATAAACATGCAATTATAAACGTGCTGACATATAAGCGATTTTAAATACGTGAACGATAATATACCGACTGATCAAGACAACACTGAAATAAGTTCTCCTACACATTCCCTTGATGCCTGTGATAATTTGCGAGGTGTTAACTCGAAGGAAGAGCGGAGTATTTTAGTTTTAAAATCTCCACTGAAGGCACTGATGGCGACCAAATATATTTTCTCTTTCTCGACTCGGTTTGTCCAGTTTAATAGTCACATGTGAGCTAAGATGCGCTGTGATTGGTTTATCGTGAACATGCGCAGACAATTGTCCCTGGACCCTTGACGTAAGCGTAGTGTTGCGTGACAGAGAGGGGCCAGAACTGGACTAAGAACAGCTAAGAAATGTAAATACAACAAAGAAAGGCTGACTGTACGGTTGGGATAAATGTGAATATATTTTCCAATATAAGAAATGTACCAATATGTAAAACGTAAATGCAGAGCCATTGTACATGATTGTACTGCCAATTAAACCTATTGTTTTGTTACGTTCTCGTACAACGGCTCTGCACTTGCGTTTTACATATTGGTACATTTATTATCTGTCCTCTGCAAAACAACAACTGTGTACTGACGTCTATAGCGTGTAACTAAAAAAGTTCAAAATAAAATCTACACCGATGAAAAAGCGAAGGTTGCTCTATGCATACGCCGAAAATTACCGGTTTTTTTTTGTTTAGATCGCAGGAAATTAACGTCTGTCTTTTCGCGCCCATACTAAAAGAGTAACGCGTTTAGAAGCAGCTCGACCTATTTTAAATAAAATCGTTGTTGATTTTACATATTGAACCCGTTCTTTATTGCTTACAGCTTTACCAACATGTTGACATGTTCATTGTACAAAAACTAAGTGAAAATCCCGTACCGTTCTCTTGTAGCAATCCCTTTTCTGCATCAGATATTGAACTTAACTTGCCGATATGTTTTGAACTCGAGCGCTCTCGAGCGTCATGTACTAAAATCGTCAAATCTATAAATGTGCTTCACGAATAAACGGGCGTTGAATCCGACTGTGGTTGCCGGCTTTGTCAGATGACTCTCTGGATGTTATAAGAAACTTCTTAAAAAAGAAAGGAAAAGAAAAGAAAAGATGTAACTAATTATCAAAACAAGAACTCCTAAAGTAGTTTACAAGCGGCCGATTACCTTAATAATGGGGGAAACAACAATCGATCTCTCCTCCCCCGACTCCCCCTCGGTCACTGTACTCTGAGGTGTACCCCTAAAATGAGCGAGAGTCAGCATACGAACATGCGTGACGAGAAATATAAATATAAGAAATATAAAATTAACTTTCGTTACTTCGTGACACGGACCCCTCCATTTCCTGCTCTGTAGTGGCTCTTCTCGAGTAGTTGAGGTTATTTTCCCTTGTCTAATTAAATATTTCGCTTGTTTCTTTACATGAAAAGAGCTCTTACACGACACGAAAACTATCCGCGGTCACTGGACTCCCTCCAAATCCTGAGAGTCAACACACGACCCTGCGTGACGAAAAACGTGACTGCCTGATGTAATATATTGCATCATGCTCCGGGAGAAATTCTCTTGTGGTTAATTTTAGCTAATGTAGATTGCCTCATATTCAACGTGGGCAAAGATATGTTTTCGCTCAACGTGAAAATAAATTGTGAATGACATATATGCTGTGGAATTGTGTTAAGAAAAACTGTTATGTTTTTGGGACCGGGTTTTATCGTTCGTTTACTGGTTGAGGTGCATGTATTAAACAGAACAGAAATTCTCTTGTGGCTATTTATTTGCATGTCTCCTGGCTACGTTTACAATGTAACGGGAAAACCCCGCACGCGCAAAGGTCACACCGCCAAATTTAGCACATTTTGCAACAACACTGCTGTTCACTGCTGTGGGACATTTGTCTTTGCTTTTTTCAATGTGATTCCTGTAATAAACTAAATACATCTACGCACTTACACGACACTACAGAAAGCCTGTGGAAGAGAAATTCTCTACTGGCAAATTTTAGACCGAGATTCGATAACATCATGTCAACCGTGAAGAGGACTAAGGCTAGCGACATGAAAAAAAAGTCCATTTCTTGAAGCGGCCGCTATGCGTCGGCCGCTTAATAACTTGTAAGAGCAGGCTAAGTAAGGCTGAAAACGGCGTTTCCGACAAAATAATGATTTTTCGTTTTCAGCCTGCGTGCTGTGCGTTTCGGAGAAAACGGACAGATTGGACAGATTTGACGCGATTGAGTGAAAAATCATTATTTTGTCCGAAACGCACAGCACACAGGACTGAAAACGACGTTTTGGACAGATTTGAAGCGATTGAATGCAAAATCATTATTTTGTCCGAATCGCACAGCTCACATGCTGAAAACGACGTTTTGGACAGATTTGAAGCGATTGAGTGAAAAATCATTATTTTCTGGGAAACGCATAGCACACAGGCTGAAAACGACGTTTTGGACAGATTTGAAGCGATTGAGTGAAAAATCATTATTTTGTCCGTATCGCACAGCACATTGGCTGAAAACAACGTTTTGGACAGATTTCAGAAAAAATAATAATTTTTTACTGAATCGCTTCAAATCTCTCCAAAACGTCGTGTTCAGCCTGTGCGCAGTGCGTTTTGGAGAAAATAATGATTTTTCACTCAATCGCGTCAAATCTGTCCAAAACGTCGTTTTCCAGCCTGTGCGCAGAGCGTTTCAGAAATAACGATTTTTTACTGAATCGCTTCAAATCTGTCCAAAACGTCGTCTTCAGCCTGTGCGCAGTGCGTTTCAGACAAAATAATGATTTTTCACTCAAACGCGTCAAATCTCTCCAAAACGTCGTTTTCAACCTGTGCGCTATGCGTTTCCGAGAAAATAATGATTTTTCACTCAATCGCTTCAAATCTGTCCAAAACGTCGTTTTCAGCCTGTGCGCACTGCGTTTCAGAAAAAATAATGATTTTTTACTGAATCGCTTCAAATCTCTCCAAAACGTCGCGTTCAGCCTGTGCGCAGTGCGTTTTGGAGAAATTAATGATTTTTCACTCAATCGCTTCAAATCTGTCCAAAACGTCGTGTTCAGCATGTGCGCAGTGCGTTTCAGAAAAAATATTGATTTTTTACTGAATCGCTTCAAATCTCTCCAAAACGTCGTGTTCAGCCTGTGCGCAGTGCGTTTTGGAGAAAATAATGATTTTTCTCTCAATTGCTTCAAATCTGTCCAAAACGTTGTTTTCAGCCTGTGTGCTGTGCGTTTCGGTATAAATAATGATTTTTCATTCAATCGCTTCAAATCTGTCCAAAACGTCGTTTTCAGCCTGTGCGCAGAGCGTTTCGGAAAAAATAATGATTTTTTACTGAATCGCTTCAAATCTGTCCAAAACGTTGTTTTCAGCCTGTGTGCTGTGCGTTTCGGTTAAAATAATGATTTTTCATTCAATCGCTTTCAAATCTGTCCAAAATGTCGTTTTCAGCCTCTGTGTTGTGCGTTTCGAACAAAATAATGATTTTTCACTCAATCGCTTCAAATCTGTCCAAAACGTCGTTTTCAGCCTGTGTGCTGTGCGTTTCGGACAAAATAATGATTTTTCACTCAAACGCGTCAAATCTCTCCAAAACGTCTTTTTCAGCCTGTGCGCTATGCGTTTTCGGGAAAATAATGATTTTTCACTCAATCGCTTCAAATCTGTCCAAAACGTCGTTTTCAGCCTGTGCGCACTGCGTTTCAGAAAAATAATGATTTTTTACTGAATCGCTTCAAATCTCTCCAAAACGTCGCGTTCAGCCTGTGCGCAGTGCGTTTTGGAGAAATTAATGATTTTTCACTCAATCGCTTCAAATCTGTCCAAAACGTCGTGTTCAGCATGTGCGCAGTGCGTTTCAGAAAAAATATTGATTTTTTACTGAATCGCTTCAAATCTCTCCAAAACGTCGTGTTCAGCCTGTGCGCAGTGCGTTTTGGAGAAAATAATGATTTTTCTCTCAATTGCTTCAAATCTGTCCAAAACGTTGTTTTCAGCCTGTGTGCTGTGCGTTTCGGTATAAATAATGATTTTTCATTCAATCGCTTCAAATCTGTCCAAAACGTCGTTTTCAGCCTGTGCGCAGAGCGTTTCGGAAAAAATAATGATTTTTTACTGAATCGCTTCAAATCTGTCCAAAACGTTGTTTTCAGCCTGTGTGCTGTGCGTTTCGGTTAAAATAATGATTTTTCATTCAATCGCTTTCAAATCTGTCCAAAATGTCGTTTTCAGCCTCTGTGTTGTGCGTTTCGAACAAAATAATGATTTTTCACTCAATCGCTTCAAATCTGTCCAAAACGTCGTTTTCAGCCTGTGTGCTGTGCGTTTCGGACAAAATAATGATTTTTCACTCAAACGCGTCAAATCTCTCCAAAACGTCTTTTTCAGCCTGTGCGCTATGCGTTTTCGGGAAAATAATGATTTTTCACTCAATCGCTTCAAATCTGTCCAATCAGTCCGTTTTCTCCGAAACGCACAGCACGCAGGCTGAAAACGACGTTTTGGACAGATTTGAAGCGATTGAGTGAAAAATCATTATTTTGTCCGTATCGCACAGCACACCGGCTGAAAACAACGTTTTGGACAGATTTCAGAAAAAATAAGAATTTTTTACTGAATCGCTTCAAATCTCTCCAAAACGTCGTGTTCAGCCTGTGCGCAGTGCGTTTTGGAGAAAATAATGATTTTTCACTCAATCGCTTCAAATCTGTCCAAAACCTCGTGTTCAGCCTGTGCGCAGTGCGTTTCAGACAAAATAATGATTTTTCACTCAAACGCGTCAAATCTCTCCAAAACGTCGTTTTCAACCTGTGCGCTATGCGTTTCCGAGAAAATAATGATTTTTCACTCAATCGCTTTAAATCTGTCCAAAACGTCGTGTTCAGCATGTGCGCAGTGCGTTTCAGAAAAAATATTGATTTTTTACTGAATCGCTTCAAATCTCTCCAAAACGTCGTGTTCAGCCTGTGCGCAGTGCGTTTTGGAGAAAATAATGATTTTTCTCTCAATTGCTTCAAATCTGTCCAAAACGTTGTTTTCAGCCTGTGTGCTGTGCGTTTCGGTTAAAATAATGATTTTTCATTCAATCGCTTCAAATCTGTCCAAAACGTCGTTTTCAGCCTGTGCACAGAGCGTTTCTGAAAAAATAATGATTTTTCACTCAATCGCTTCAAATCTGTCCAAAACGTCGTGTTCAGCCTGTGCGCACATGCGTTTCAGACAAAATAATGATTTTTCACTCAAACGAGTCAAATTTCTCCAAAACGTCGTTTTCAACCTGTGCGCTATGCGTTTCCGAGAAAATAATGATTTTTCACTCAATCGCTTCAAATCTGTCCAAAACGTCGTTTTCAGCCTGTGCGCAGTGCGTTTCAGAAAAAATAATGATTTTTTACTGAATCGCTTCAAATCTCTCCAAAAGGTCGCGTTCAGCCTGTGCGCAGTGCGTTTTGGAGAAATTAATGATTTTTCACTCAATCGCTTCAAATCTGTCCAAAACGTCGTTTTCAGCCTGCGTGCTCTGCGTTTTCGGAGAAAACGGACAGATTGGACAGATTTGACACGATTGAGTGAAAAATCATTATTTTGTCCGAAACGCACAGCACATAGGCTGAAAACGACGTTTTGGACAGATTTGAAGCGATTGAATGGAAAATCTTTATTTTGTCCGAATCGCACACCTCACATGCTGAAAACGACGTTTTGGACAGATTTGAAGCGATTGAGTGAAAAATCATTATTATTATTTCACTTGTTGAAAACAACGTTTTGGACAGATTTCAGAAATAATAATGATTTTTTTACTGAATCGCTTCAAATCTCTCCAAAACGTCGTGTTCAGCCTGTGCGCAGTGCGTTTTGGAGAAAATAATGATTTTTCACTCAATCGCTTCAAATCTCTCCAAAACGTCGTGTTCAGCCTGTGCGCAGTGCGTTTTGGAGAAAATAATGATTTTTCTCTCAATTGCTTCAAATCTGTCCAAAACGTTGTTTTCAGCCTGTGTGCTGTGCGTTTCGGTTAAAATAATGATTTTTCATTCAATGGCTTCAAATCTGTCCAAAACGTCGTTTTCAGCCTGTGCGCAGAGCGTTTCAGAAAAAATAATGCTTTTTTACTGAATCGCTTCAAATCTGTCCAAAACGTCGTTTTCAGCCTGTGTGCTGTGCATTTCTGACAAAATAATGATTTTTCACAAAATCGCTTCAAATTTGTCCAAAACGTCGTTTTCAGCCTCTGTGCTGTACGTTTCGGACAAAATAATGATTTTCACTCAATCGCTTCAAATCTGTCCAAAACGTGGTTTTCAGCCTGTGCGCAGTACGTTTCAGAAAAAATAATGATTTGTTACTGAATCGCTTCAAATCTCTCCAAAACGTCGCGTTCAGCCTGTGCGCAGTGCGTTTTGGAGAAATTAATGATTTTTCACTCAATCGCTTCAAATCTGTCCAAAACATCGTTTTCAGCCTGCGTGCTGTGCGTTTCGGAGAAAACGGACAGATTAGACAGATTTGAAGCGATTGAGTGAAAAATCATTATTTTATCCGTAACGCACAGCACACTGGTTGAAAACAACGTTTTGGACAGATTTCAGAAAAAATAATGATTTTTTAACTGAATCGCTTCAAATCTCTCCAAAACGTCGTGTTCAGCCTGTGCGCAGTGCGTTTTGGAGAAAATAATGATTTTTCTCTCAATCGCTTCAAATCTATCCAAAACGTCTTTTTCAGCCTGTGTGCTGTGCGTTTCGGTTAAAATAATGATTTTTCATTCAATCGCTTCAAATCTGTCCAAAACGTCGTGTTCAGCCTGTGCGCAGTGCGTTTCAGACAAAATAATGATTTTTTACTTAAACGCGTCAAATCTCTCCAAAACGTCGTTTTCAACCTGTGCGCTATGCGTTTCTGAGAAAATAATGATTTTTCACTCAATCGCTTCAAATCTGTCCAAAACGTCGTTTTCAGCCTATGCGCAGTGCGTTTCAGAAGAAATAATGATTTTTTTCTGAATGGCTTCAAATCTCTCCAAAACGTCCCGTTCAGCCTGTGCGCAGTGCGTTTTGGAGAAATTAATGATTTTTCACTCAATCGCTTCAAATCTGTCCAAAACGTCGTTTTCAGCCTGCGTGCTGTGCGTTTCGGAGAAAACGGACAGATTGGACAGATTTGACGCGATTGAGTGAAAAATCATTATTTTGTCCGAAACGCACAGCACACTGTCCAAAACTGTCGTTTTCAGCATGTGAGGTGTGCGATTCGGACAAAATAATGATTTTTCACTCAATCGCGTCAAATCTGTCCAATCTGTCCGTATTCTCCGTAACGCACAGCACACTGGTTGAAAACAACGTTTTGGACAGATTTCAGAAAAAATAATGATTTTTTTACTGAATCGCTTCAAATCTCTCCAAAACGTCGTGTTCAGCCTGTGCGCAGTGCGTTTTGGAGAAAATAATGATTTTTTACTCAATCGCTTCAAATCTGTCCAAAACGTCGTTTTCAGCCTCTGTGCTGTGCGTTTCGGACAAAATAATGATTTTTCACTCAATCGCTTCAAATCTGTCCAAAACGTCGTGTTCAGCCTGTGCGCAGTGCGTTTCAGACAAAATAATGATTTTTCACTCAAACGCGTCAAATCTCTCCAAAACGTCGTTTTCAACCTGTGCGCAGAGCGTTTCAGAAAAAATAATGATTTTTTACTGAATCGCTTCAAATCTCTCCAAAACGTCGCGTTCAGCCTGTGCGCAGTGCGTTTTGGAGAAATTAATGATTTTTCACTCAATCGCTTCAAATCTGTCCAAAACGTCGTTTTCAGCCTGCGTGCTGTGCGTTTCGGAGAAAACGGACAGATTGGACAGATTTGACGCGATTGAGTGAAAAATCATTATTTTGTCCGAAACGCACAACTGTCCAAAACTGTCGTTTTCAGCATGTGAGGTGTGCAATTCGGACAAAATAATGATTTTTCACTCAATCGCGTCAAATCTGTCCAATCTGTCCGTTTTCTCCGAAACGCACAGCACGCAGGCTGAAAAGGACGTTTTGGACAGATTTGAAGCGATTGAGTGAAAAATCATTATTTTGTCCGTAACGCACAGCACACTGGTTGAAAACAACGTTTTAGACAGATTTCAGAAAAATTAATGATTTTTTTACTGAATCGCTTCAAATCTCTCCAAAACGTCGTGTTCAGCCTGTGCGCAGTGCGTTTTGGAGAAATTAATGATTTTTCACTCAATCGCTTCAAATCTGTCCAAAACGTCGTTTTCAGCCTGCGTGCTGTGCGTTTCGGAGAAAACGGACAGATTGGACAGATTTGACGCGATTGAGTGAAAAATCATTATTTTGTCCGAAACGCACAGCACACTGTCCAAAACTGTCGTTTTCAGCATGTGAGGTGTGCGATTCGGACAAAATAATGATTTTTCACTCAATCGCGTCAAATCTGTCCAATCTGTCCGTTTTCTCCGTAACGCACAGCACACTGGTTGAAAACAACGTTTTGGACAGATTTCAGAAAAAATAATGATTTTTTTTACTGAATCGCTTCAAATCTCTCCAAAACGTCGTGTTCAGCCTGTGCGCAGTGCGTTTTGGAGAAAATAATGATTTTTTACTCAATCGCTTCAAATCTGTCCAAAACGTCGTTTTCAGCGTGTGCGCAGTGCGTTTCGGACAAAATAATGATTTTTCACTCAATCGCTTCAAATCTGTCCAAAACGTCGTTTTCAGCCTGTGTGCTGTGCGTTTCGGACAAAATAATGATTTTTCACTCAATCGCTTCAAATCTGTCCAAAACGTCGTGTTCAGCCTGTGCGCAGTGCGTTTCAGACAAAATAATGATTTTTCACTCAAACGCGTCAAATCTCTCCAAAACGTCGTTTTCAACCTGTGCGCTATGCGTTTCCGAGAAAATAATGATTTTTCAATCAATCGCTTCAAAACTGTCCAAAACGTCGTTTTCAGCCTGTGCGCAGAGCGTTTCAGAAAAAATAATGATTTTTTACTGAATCGCTTCAAATCTCTCCAAAACGTCGCGTTCAGCCTGTGCGCAGTGCGTTTTGGAGAAATTAATGATTTTTCACTCAATCGCTTCAAATCTGTCCAAAACGTCGTGTTCAGCCTGTGCGCACATGCGTTTCAGACAAAATAATGATTTTTCACTCAAACGCGTCAAATCTCTCCAAAACGTCGTTTTCAACCTGTGCGCTATGCGTTTCCGAGAAAATAATGATTTTTCACTTAATCGCTTCAAATCTGTCCAAAACGTCGTTTTCAGCCTGTGCGCAGTGCGTTTCAGAAAAAATAATGATTTTTTACTGAATCGCTTCAAATCTCTCCAAAACGTCGCGTTCAGCCTGTGCGCAGTGCGTTTTGGAGAAATTAATGATTTTTCACTCAATCGCTTCAAATCTGTCCAAAACGTCGTTTTCAGCCTGCGTGCTGTGCGTTTCGGAGAAAACGGACAGATTGGACAGATTTGACGCGATTGAGTGAAAAATCATTATTTTGTCCGAAACGCACAACTGTCCAAAACTGTCGTTTTCAGCATGTGAGGTGTGCGATTCGGACAAAATAATGATTTTTCACTCAATCGCGTCAAATCTGTCCAATCTGTCCGTTTTCTCCGAAACGCACAGCACGCAGGCTGAAAAGGACGTTTTGGACAGATTTGAAGCGATTGAGTGAAAAATCATTATTTTGTCCGTAACGCACAGCACACTGGTTGAAAACAACGTTTTAGACAGATTTCAGAAAAATTAATGATTTTTTTACTGAATCGCTTCAAATCTCTCCAAAACGTCGTGTTCAGCCTGTGCGCAGTGCGTTTTGGAGAAATTAATGATTTTTCACTCAATCGCTTCAAATCTGTCCAAAACGTCGTTTTCAGCCTGCGTGCTGTGCGTTTCGGAGAAAACGGACAGATTGGACAGATTTGACGCGATTGAGTGAAAAATCATTATTTTGTCCGAAACGCACAGCACACTGTCCAAAACTGTCGTTTTCAGCATGTGAGGTGTGCGATTCGGACAAAATAATGATTTTTCACTCAATCGCGTCAAATCTGTCCAATCTGTCCGTTTTCTCCGTAACGCACAGCACACTGGTTGAAAACAACGTTTTGGACAGATTTCAGAAAAAATAATGATTTTTTTTACTGAATCGCTTCAAATCTCTCCAAAACGTCGTGTTCAGCCTGTGCGCAGTGCGTTTTGGAGAAAATAATGATTTTTTACTCAATCGCTTCAAATCTGTCCAAAACGTCGTTTTCAGCGTGTGCGCAGTGCGTTTCGGACAAAATAATGATTTTTTACTGAATCGCTTCAAATCTGTCCAAAACGTCGTTTTCAGCCTGTGTGCTGTGCGTTTCGGACAAAATAATATATTTTTCACTCAATCGCTTCAAATCTGTCCAAAACGTCGTGTTCAGCCTGTGCGCAGTGCGTTTCAGACAAAATAATGATTTTTCACTCAAACGCGTCAAATCTCTCCAAAACGTCGTTTTCAACCTGTGCGCTATGCGTTTCCGAGAAAATAATGATTTTTCAATCAATCGCTTCAAATCTGTCCAAAACGTCGTTTTCAGCCTGTGCGCAGAGCGTTTCAGAAAAAATAATGATTTTTTACTGAATCGCTTCAAATCTGTCCAAAACGTCGTTTTCAGCCTGTGTGCTGTGCGTTTCGGACAAAATAATGATTTTCCACTCAATCGCTTCAAATCTGTCCAAAACGTCGTGTTCAGCCTGTGCGCACATGCGTTTCAGACAAAATAATGATTTTTCACTCAAACGCGTCAAATCTCTCCAAAACGTCGTTTTCAACCTGTGCGCTATGCGTTTCCGAGAAAATAATGATTTTTCACTCAATCGCTTCAAATCTGTCCAAAACGTCGTTTTCAGCCTGTGCGCAGTGCGTTTCAGAAAAAATAATGATTTTTTACTGAATCGCTTCAAATCTCTCCAAAAGGTCGCGTTCAGCCTGTGCGCAGTGCGTTTTGGAGAAATTAATGATTTTTCACTCAATCGCTTCAAATCTGTCCAAAACGTCGTTTTCAGCCTGCGTGCTCTGCGTTTCGGAGAAAACGGACAGATTGGACAGATTTGAAGCGATTGAATGGAAAATCTTTATTTTGTCCGAATCGCACACCTCACATGCTGAAAACGACGTTTTGGACAGATTTGAAGCGATTGAGTGAAAAATCATTATTATTATTACACTTGTTGAAAACAACGTTTTGGACAGATTTCAGAAATAATAATGATTTTTTTACTGAATCGCTTCAAATCTCTCCAAAACGTCGTGTTCAGCCTGTGCGCAGTGCGTTTTGGAGAAAATAATGATTTTTCACTCAATCGCTTCAAATCTCTCCAAAACGTCGTGTTCAGCCTGTGCGCAGTGCGTTTTGGAGAAAATAATGATTTTTCTCTCAATTGCTTCAAATCTGTCCAAAACGTTGTTTTCAGCCTGTGTGCTGTGCATTTCTGACAAAATAATGATTTTTCACTAAATCGCTTCAAATTTGTCCAAAACGTCGTTTTCAGCCTCTGTGCTGTGCGTTTTCGGACAAAATAATGATTTTCACTCAATCGCTTCAAATCTGTCCAAAACGTCGTTTTCAACCAGTGTGCTGTGCGTTACGGAGAAAACGGACAGATTGGACAGATTTGACGCGATTGAGTGAAAAATCATTATTTTGTCCGAATCGCACACCTCACATGCTGAAAACGACAGTTTTGGACAGTGTGCTGTGCGTTTCGGACAAAATAATGATTTTTCACTCAATCGCGTCAAATCTGTCCAATCTGTCCGTTTTCTCCGAAACGCACAGCACGCAGGCTGAAAACGACGTTTTGGACAGATTTGAAGCGATTGAGTGAAAAATCATTAATTTCTCCAAAACGCACTGCGCACAGGCTGAACACGACGTTTTGGAGAGATTTGAAGCGATTCAGTAAAAAAATCATTAATTTTTCTGAAATCTGTCTAAAACGTTGTTTTCAACCAGTGTGCTGTGCGTTACGGACAAAATAATGATTTTTCACTCAATCGCTTCAAATCTGTCCAAAACGTCCTTTTCAGCCTGCGTGCTGTGCGTTTCGGAGAAAACGGACAGATTGGACAGATTTGACGCGATTGAGTGAAAAATCATTATTTTGTCCGAAACGCACAGCACACTGTCCAAAACTGTCGTTTTCAGCATGTGAGGTGTGCGATTCGGACAAAATAATGATTTTTCACTCAATCGCGTCAAATCTGTCCAATCTGTCCGTTTTCTCCGTAACGCACAGCACACTGGTTGAAAACAACGTTTTGGACAGATTTCAGAAAAAATAATGATTTTTTTTACTGAATCGCTTCAAATCTCTCCAAAACGTCGTGTTCAGCCTGTGCGCAGTGCGTTTTGGAGAAAATAATGATTTTTTACTCAATCGCTTCAAATCTGTCCAAAACGTCGTTTTCAGCGTGTGCGCAGTGCGTTTCGGACAAAATAATGATTTTTCACTCAATCGCTTCAAATCTGTCCAAAACGTCGTTTTCAGCCTGTGTGCTGTGCGTTTCGGACAAAATAATGATTTTTCACTCAATCGCTTCAAATCTGTCCAAAACGTCGTGTTCAGCCTGTGCGCAGTGCGTTTCAGACAAAATAATGATTTTTCACTCAAACGCGTCAAATCTCTCCAAAACGTCGTTTTCAACCTGTGCGCTATGCGTTTCCGAGAAAATAATGATTTTTCAATCAATCGCTTCAAAACTGTCCAAAACGTCGTTTTCAGCCTGTGCGCAGAGCGTTTCAGAAAAAATAATGATTTTTTACTGAATCGCTTCAAATCTCTCCAAAACGTCGCGTTCAGCCTGTGCGCAGTGCGTTTTGGAGAAATTAATGATTTTTCACTCAATCGCTTCAAATCTGTCCAAAACGTCGTGTTCAGCCTGTGCGCACATGCGTTTCAGACAAAATAATGATTTTTCACTCAAACGCGTCAAATCTCTCCAAAACGTCGTTTTCAACCTGTGCGCTATGCGTTTCCGAGAAAATAATGATTTTTCACTCAATCGCTTCAAATCTGTCCAAAACGTCGTGTTCAGCCTGTGCGCAGTGCGTTTCAGACAAAATAATGATTTTTCACTCAAACGCGTCAAATCTCTCCAAAACGTCGTTTTCAACCTGTGCGCTATGCGTTTCCGAGAAAATAATGATTTTTCAATCAATCGCTTCAAAACTGTCCAAAACGTCGTTTTCAGCCTGTGCGCAGAGCGTTTCAGAAAAAATAATGATTTTTTACTGAATCGCTTCAAATCTCTCCAAAACGTCGCGTTCAGCCTGTGCGCAGTGCGTTTTGGAGAAATTAATGATTTTTCACTCAATCGCTTCAAATCTGTCCAAAACGTCGTGTTCAGCCTGTGCGCACATGCGTTTCAGACAAAATAATGATTTTTCACTCAAACGCGTGAAATCTCTCCAAAACGTCGTTTTCAACCTGTGCGCTATGCGTTTCCGAGAAAATAATGATTTTTCACTCAATCGCTTCAAATCTGTCCAAAACGTCGTTTTCAGCCTGTGCGCAGTGCGTTTCAGAAAAAATAATGATTTTTTACTGAATCGCTTCAAATCTCTCCAAAACGTCGTGTTCAGCCTGTGCGCAGTGCGTTTTGGAGAAAATAATGATTTTTCACTCAATCGCGTCAAATCTCTCCAAAACGTCGTTTTCAACCTGTGCGCTATGCGTTTCCGAGAAAATAATGATTTTTCACTCAATCGCTTCAAATCTGTCCAAAACGTCGTTTTCAGCCTGTGCGCAGTGCGTTTCAGAAAAAATAATGATTTTTCACTCAATCGCTTCAAATCTGTCCAAAACGTCGTTTTCAGCCTGTGCGCAGTGCGTTTCAGAAAAAATAATGATTTTTTACTGAATCGCTTCAAATCTCTCCAAAACGTCGTGTTCAGCCTGTGCGCAGTGCGTTTTGGAGAAAATAATGATTTTTCACTCAATCGCGTCAAATCTCTCCAAAACGTCGTTTTCAACCTGTGCGCTATGCGTTTCCGAGAAAATAATGATTTTTCACTCAATCGCTTCAAATCTGTCCAAAACGTCGTTTTCAGCCTGTGCGCAGTGCGTTTCAGAAAAAAAAAATGATTTTTCACTCAATCGCTTCAAATCTGTCCAAAACGTCGTTTTCAGCGTGTGCGCAGTGCGTTTTGGAGAAAATAATGATTTTTCACTCAATCGCTTCAAATCTGTCCAAAACGTCGTTTTCAGCCGGTGCGCAGAGCGTTTCAGAAAAAATAATGATTTTTTACTGAATCACTTCAAATCTGTCCAAAACGTCGTTTTCAGCCTGTGTGCTGTGCGTTTCGGACAAAATAATGATTTTTCACTCAATCGCTTCAAATCTGTCCAAAACGTCGTTTTCAGCCTGCGTCCTCTGCGTTTCGGAGAAAACGGACAGATTGGACAGATTTGACGCGATTGAGTGAAAAATCATTATTTTGTCCGAAACGCACAGCACATAGGCTGAAAACGACGTTTTGGACAGATTTGAAGCGATTGAATGGAAAATCTTTATTTTGTCCGAATCGCACACCTCACATGCTGAAAACGACGTATTGGACAGATTTGAAGCGATTGAGTGAAAAATCATTATTATTATTACACTTGTTGAAAACAACGTTTTGGACAGATTTCAGAAATAATAATGATTTTTTTACTGAATCGCTTCAAATCTCTCCAAAACGTCGTGTTCAGCCTGTGCGCAGTGCGTTTTGGAGAAAATAATGATTTTTCACTCAATCGCTTCAAATCTGTCCAAAACGTCGTTTTCAGCCTGTGCGCAGTGCGTTTCAGAAAAAATAATGATTTTTTACTGAATCGCTTCAAATCTCTCCAAAACGTCGTGTTCAGCCTGTGCGCAGTGCGTTTTGGAGAAAATAATGATTTTTCACTCAATCGCTTCAAATCTCTCCAAAACGTCGTGTTCAGCCTGTGCGCAGTGCGTTTTGGAGAAAATAATGATTTTTCACTCAATCGCTTCAAATCTCTCCAAAACGTCGTGTTCAGCCTGTGCGCAGTGCGTTTTGGAGAAAATAATGATTTTTCTCTCAATTGCTTCAAATCTGTCCAAAACGTTGTTTTCAGCCTGTGTGCTGTGCGTTTCGGTTAAAATAATGATTTTTCATTCAATCGCTTCAAATCTGTCCAAAACGTCGTTTTCAGCCTGTGTGCTGTGCGTTTCGGACAAAATAATGATTTTTCACTCAATCGCTTCAAATCTGTCCAAAACGTCGTGTTCAGCCTGTGCGCAGTGCGTTTCAGACAAAATAATGATTTTTTACTCAAACGCGTCAAATCTCTCCAAAACGTCGTTTTCAACCTGTGCGCTATGCGTTTCCGAGAAAATAATGATTTTTCACTCAATCGCTTCAAATCTGTCCAAAACGTCGTTTTCAGCCTGTGTGCTGTGCGTTTCGGACAAAATAATGATTTTTCACTCAATCGCTTCAAATCTGTCCAAAACGTCGTGTTCAGCATGTGCGCAGTGCGTTTCAGAAAAAATAATGATTTTTTACTGAATCTCTCCAAAACGTCGTTTTCAGCCTGCGTGCTGTGCGTTTCGGAGAAAATAATGATTTTTCTCTCAATTGCATCAAATCTGTCCAAAACGTCGTTTTCAGCGTGTGCGCAGTGCGTTTTGGAGAAAATAATGATTTTTCACTCAATCGCTTCAAATCTGTCCAAAACGTCGTTTTCAGCCGGTGCGCAGAGCGTTTCAGAAAAAATAATGATTTTTTTACTGAATCGCTTCAAATCTGTCCAAAACGTCGTTTTCAGCCTGTGTGCTGTGCGTTTCGGACAAAATAATGATTTTCCACTCAATCGCTTCAAATCTGTCCAAAACGTCGTGTTCAGCCTGTGCGCACATGCGTTTCAGACAAAATAATGATTTTTCACTCAAACGCGTCAAATCTCTCCAAAACGTCGTTTTCAACCTGTGCGCTATGCGTTTCCGAGAAAATAATGATTTTTCACTCAATCGCTTCAAATCTGTCCAAAACGTCATTTTCAGCCTGTGCGCAGTGCGTTTCAGAAAAAATAATGATTTTTTACTGAATCGCTTCAAATCTCTCCAAAAGGTCGCGTTCAGCCTGTGCGCAGTGCGTTTTGGAGAAATTAATGATTTTTCACTCAATCGCTTCAAATCTGTCCAAAACGTCGTTTTCAGCCTGCGTGCTCTGCGTTTCGGAGAAAACGGACAGATTGGACAGATTTGACGCGATTGAGTGAAAAATCATTATTTTGTCCGAAACGCACAGCACATAGGCTGAAAACGACGTTTTGGACAGATTTGAAGCGATTGAATGGAAAATCTTTATTTTGTCCGAATCGCACACCTCACATGCTGAAAACGACGTTTTGGACAGATTTGAAGCGATTGAGTGAAAAATCATTATTATTATTACACTTGTTGAAAACAACGTTTTGGACAGATTTCAGAAATAATAATGATTTTTTTACTGAATCGCTTCAAATCTCTCCAAAACGTCGTGTTCAGCCTGTGCGCAGTGCGTTTTGGAGAAAATAATGATTTTTCACTCAATCGCTTCAAATCTCTCCAAAACGTCGTGTTCAGCCTGTGCGCAGTGCGTTTTGGAGAAAATAATGATTTTTCTCTCAATTGCTTCAAATCTGTCCAAAACGTTGTTTTCAGCCTGTGTGCTGTGCATTTCTGACAAAATAATGATTTTTCACTAAATCGCTTCAAATTTGTCCAAAACGTCGTTTTCAGCCTCTGTGCTGTGCGTTTCGGACAAAATAATGATTTTCACTCAATCGCTTCAAATCTGTCCAAAACGTCGTTTTCAGCCTGTGCGCAGAGCGTTTCAGAAAAAATAATGCTTTTTTACTGAATCGCTTCAAATCTGTCCAAAACGTCGTTTTCAGCCTGTGTGCTGTGCATTTCTGACAAAATAATGATTTTTCACTAAATCGCTTCAAATTTGTCCAAAACGTCGTTTTCAGCCTCTGTGCTGTGCGTTTCGGACAAAATAATGATTTTCACTCAATCGCTTCAAATCTGTCCAAAACGTGGTTTTCAGCCTGTGCGCAGTACGTTTCAGAAAAAATAATGATTTGTTACTGAATCGCTTCAAATCTCTCCAAAACGCTGTGCGCAGTGCGTTTTGGAGAAATTAATGATTTTTCACTCAATCGCTTCAAATCTGTCCAAAACGTCGTTTTCAGCCTGCGTGCTGTGCGTTTCGGAGAAAACGGACAGATTAGACAGATTTGAAGCGATTGAGTGAAAAATCATTATTTTGTCCGAAACGCACAGCACACAGGCTGAAAACGACGTTTTGGACAGATTTGAAGCGATTGAATGGAAAATCATTATTTTGTCGGAATCGCACACCACACATGCTGAAAACGACGTTTTGGACAGATTTGAAGCGATTGAGTGAAAAATCATTATTTTGTCCGTAACGCACAGCACAGTGGTTGAAAACAACGTTTTGGACAGATTTCAGAAAAAATAATGATTTTTTTACTGAATCGCTTCAAATCTCTCCAAAACGTCGTGTTCAGCCTGTGCGCAGTGCGTTTTGGAGAAAATAATGATTTTTCTCTCAATTGCTTCAAATCTATCCAAAACGTCTTTTTCAGCCTGTGTGCTGTGCGTTTCGGTTAAAATAATGATTTTTCATTCAATCGCTTCAAATCTGTCCAAAACGTCGTTTTCAGCCTGTGCGCAGAGCGTTTCAGAAAAAATAATGCTTTTTTACTGAATCGCTTCAAATCTGTCCAAAACGTCGTTTTCAGCCTGTGTGCTGTGCGTTTCGGACAAAATAATGATTTTTCACTCAATCGCTTCAAATCTGTCCAAAACGTCGTGTTCAGCCTGTGCGCAGTGCGTTTCAGACAAAATAATGATTTTTTACTCAAACGCGTCAAATCTCTCCAAAACGTCGTTTTCAACCTGTGCGCTATGCGTTTCCGAGAAAATAATGATTTTTCACTCAATCGCTTCAAATCTGTCCAAAACGTCGTTTTCAGCGTGTGCGCAGTGCGTTTCGGACAAAATAATGATTTTTCACTCAATCCCTTCAAATCTGTCCAAAACGTCGTTTTCAGCCTGTGTGCTGTGCGTTTCGGACAAAATAATGATTTTTCACTCAATCGCTTCAAGTCTGTCCAAAACGTCGTATTCAGCCTGTGCGCAGTGCGTTTCAGACAAAATAATGATTTTTCACTCAAACGCGTCAAATCTCTCTAAAACGTCGTTTTCAACCTGTGCGCTATGCGTTTCCGAGAAAATAATGATTTTTCACTCAATCGCTTCAAAACTGTCCAAAACGTCGTTTTCAGCCTGTGCGCAGAGCGTTTCAGAAAAAATAATGATTTTTTATTGAATCGCTTCAAATCTCTCCAATACGTCGTTTTCAGCCTGCGTGCTGTGCGTTTCGGAGAAAACGGACAGATTGGACAGATTTGACGCGATTGAGTGAAAAATCATTATTTTGTCCGAAACGCACAGCACATAGGCTGAAAACGACGTTTTGGACAGATTTGAAGCGATTGAATGGAAAATCTTTATTTTGTCCGAATCGCACACCTCACATGCTGAAAACGACGTTTTGGACAGATTTGAAGCGATTGAGTGAAAAGTCATTATTTTGTCCGTAACGCACAGCACACAGGTTGAAAACAACGTTTTGGACAGATTTCAGGAAAAATAATGAATTTTTTACTGAATCGCTTCAAATCTCTCCAAAACGTCGTGTTCAGCCTGTGCGCACATGCGTTTCAGACAAAATAATGATTTTTCACTCAAACGCGTCAAATCTCTCCAAAACGTCGTTTTCAACCTGTGCGCTATGCGTTTCCGAGAAAATAATGATTTTTCACTCAATCGCTTCAAATCTGTCCAAAACGTCATTTTCAGCCTGTGCGCAGTGCGTTTCAGAAAAAATAATGATTTTTTACTGAATCGCTTCAAATCTGTCCAAAACGTCGTTTTCAGCCTGTGTGCTGTGCGTTTCGGACAAAATAATGATTTTCCACTCAATCGCTTCAAATCTATCCAAAACGTCGTGTTCAGCCTGTGCGCACATGCGTTTCAGACAAAATAATGATTTTTCACTCAAACGCGTCAAATCTCTCCAAAACGTCGTTTTCAACCTGTGCGCTATGCGTTTCCGAGAAAATAATGATTTTTCACTCAATCGCTTCAAATCTGTCCAAAACGTCGTTTTCAGCCTGTGCGCAGTGCGTTTCAGAAAAAATAATGATTTTTTACTGAATCGCTTCAAATCTCTCCAAAAGGTCGCGTTCAGCCTGTGCGCAGTGCGTTTTGGAGAAATTAATGATTTTTCACTCAATCGCTTCAAATCTGTCCAAAACGTCGTTTTCAGCCTGCGTGCTCTGCGTTTCGGAGAAAACGGACAGATTGGACAGATTTGACGCGATTGAGTGAAAAATCATTATTTTGTCCGAAACGCACAGCACATAGGCTGAAAACGACGTTTTGGACAGATTTGAAGCGATTGAATGGAAAATCTTTATTTTGTCCGAATCGCACACCTCACATGCTGAAAAAGACGTTTTGGACAGATTTGAAGCGATTGAGTGAAAAATCATTATTATTATTACACTTGTTGAAAACAACGTTTTGGACAGATTTCAGAAATAATAATGATTTTTTTACTGAATCGCTTCAAATCTCTCCAAAACGTCGTGTTCAGCCTGTGCGCAGTGCGTTTTGGAGAAAATAATGATTTTTCACTCAATCGCTTCAAATCTCTCCAAAACGTCGTGTTCAGCCTGTGCGCAGTGCGTTTTGGAGAAAATAATGATTTTTCTCTCAATTGCTTCAAATCTGTCCAAAACGTTGTTTTCAGCCTGTGTGCTGTGCATTTCTGACAAAATAATGATTTTTCACTAAATCGCTTCAAATTTGTCCAAAACGTCGTTTTCAGCCTCTGTGCTGTGCGTTTCGGACAAAATAATGATTTTCACTCAATCGCTTCAAATCTGTCCAAAACGTCGTTTTCAGCCTGTGCGCAGAGCGTTTCAGAAAAAATAATGCTTTTTTACTGAATCGCTTCAAATCTGTCCAAAACGTCGTTTTCAGCCTGTGTGCTGTGCATTTCTGACAAAATAATGATTTTTCACTAAATCGCTTCAAATTTGTCCAAAACGTCGTTTTCAGCCTCTGTGCTGTGCGTTTCGGACAAAATAATGATTTTCACTCAATCGCTTCAAATCTGTCCAAAACGTGGTTTTCAGCCTGTGCGCAGTACGTTTCAGAAAAAATAATGATTTGTTACTGAATCGCTTCAAATCTCTCCAAAACGCTGTGCGCAGTGCGTTTTGGAGAAATTAATGATTTTTCACTCAATCGCTTCAAATCTGTCCAAAACGTCGTTTTCAGCCTGCGTGCTGTGCGTTTCGGAGAAAACGGACAGATTAGACAGATTTGAAGCGATTGAGTGAAAAATCATTATTTTGTCCGAAACGCACAGCACACAGGCTGAACACGACGTTTTGGACAGATTTGAAGCGATTGAATGGAAAATCATTATTTTGTCGGAATCGCACACCACACATGCTGAAAACGACGTTTTGGACAGATTTGAAGCGATTGAGTGAAAAATCATTATTTTGTCCGTAACGCACAGCACAGTGGTTGAAAACAACGTTTTGGACAGATTTCAGAAAAAATAATGATTTTTTTACTGAATCGCTTCAAATCTCTCCAAAACGTCGTGTTCAGCCTGTGCGCAGTGCGTTTTGGAGAAAATAATGATTTTTCTCTCAATTGCTTCAAATCTATCCAAAACGTCTTTTTCAGCCTGTGTGCTGTGCGTTTCGGTTAAAATAATGATTTTTCATTCAATCGCTTCAAATCTGTCCAAAACGTCGTTTTCAGCCTGTGCGCAGAGCGTTTCAGAAAAAATAATGCTTTTTTACTGAATCGCTTCAAATCTGTCCAAAACGTCGTTTTCAGCCTGTGTGCTGTGCGTTTCGGACAAAATAATGATTTTTCACTCAATCGCTTCAAATCTGTCCAAAACGTCGTGTTCAGCCTGTGCGCAGTGCGTTTCAGACAAAATAATGATTTTTTACTCAAACGCGTCAAATCTCTCCAAAACGTCGTTTTCAACCTGTGCGCTATGCGTTTCCGAGAAAATAATGATTTTTCACTCAATCGCTTCAAATCTGTCCAAAACGTCGTTTTCAGCGTGTGCGCAGTGCGTTTCGGACAAAATAATGATTTTTCACTCAATCCCTTCAAATCTGTCCAAAACGTCGTTTTCAGCCTGTGTGCTGTGCGTTTCGGACAAAATAATGATTTTTCACTCAATCGCTTCAAGTCTGTCCAAAACGTCGTATTCAGCCTGTGCGCAGTGCGTTTCAGACAAAATAATGATTTTTCACTCAAACGCGTCAAATCTCTCCAAAACGTCGTTTTCAACCTGTGCGCTATGCGTTTCCGAGAAAATAATGATTTTTCACTCAATCGCTTCAAAACTGTCCAAAACGTCGTTTTCAGCCTGTGCGCAGAGCGTTTCAGAAAAAATAATGATTTTTTACTGAATCGCTTCAAATCTCTCCAATACGTCGTTTTCAGCCTGCGTGCTGTGCGTTTCGGAGAAAACGGACAGATTGGACAGATTTGACGCGATTGAGTGAAAAATCATTATTTTGTCCGAAACGCACAGCACATAGGCTGAAAACGACGTTTTGGACAGATTTGAAGCGATTGAATGGAAAATCTTTATTTTGTCCGAATCGCACACCTCACATGCTGAAAACGACGTTTTGGACAGATTTGAAGCGATTGAGTGAAAAGTCATTATTTTGTCCGTAACGCACAGCACACAGGTTGAAAACAACGTTTTGGACAGATTTCAGGAAAAATAATGAATTTTTTACTGAATCGCTTCAAATCTCTCCAAAACGTCGCGTTCAGCCTGTGCGCTGTGCGTTTCGGACAAAATAATGATTTTACACTCAATCGCTCGAAATCTGTCCAAAACGTCCTTTTCAGCCTGTGTGCAGTGCGTTTCGGACAAAATAATGATTTTTCACTCAATCGCTTCAAATCTGTCCAATCTGTCCGTTTTCTCCGAAACGCACAGCACGCAGGCTGAAAACGACGTTTTGGACAGATTTGAAGCGATTGAGTGAAAAATCATTATTTTCTCGGAAACGCATAGCGCACAGGCTGAAAACGACGTTTTGGAGATATTTGACGCGTTTGAGTGAAAAATCATTATTTTATCCGTAACGCACAGCACACAGGCTGAAAACGACGTTTTGGACAGATTTGAAGCGATTGAGTGAAAAATCATTATTTTGTCCGTATCACACAGCACACTGGCTGAAAAAACGTTTTGGACAGATTTCAGAAAAAATAATAATTTTTTACTGAATCGCTTCAATTCTCTCCAAAACGTCGTTGTCAGCCTGTGCGCAGAGCGTTTCAGAAAAAATAATGATTTTTTACTGAATCGCTTCAAATCTGTCCAAAACGTCGTTTTCAGCCTGTGTGCTGTGCGTTTCGGACAAAATAATGATTTTTCACTCAATCGCTTCAAATCTGTCCAAAACGTCGTGTTCAGCATGTGCGCAGTGCGTTTCAGAAAAAATAATGATTTTTTACTGAATCTCTCCAAAACGTCGTTTTCAGCCTGCGTGCTGTGCGTTTCGGAGAAAATAATGATTTTTCTCTCAATTGCATCAAATCTGTCCAAAACGTCGTTTTCAGCCTGTGCGCCGTGCGTTTTGGAGAAATTAATGATTTTTCACTCAATCGCTTCAAATCTGTCAGCCTGTGTGCTGTCGCTTCAGCCTGTGTGCTGTGCGTTACGGACAAAATAATGATTTTCCATTCAATCGCTTCAAATCTGTCCAAAATGTCGTTTTCAGCCTGTGTGCTGTGCGTTTCTGTTAAAATAATGATTTTTCATTCAATCGCTTCAAATCTGTCCAAAACGTCGTTTTCAGCCTGAGTGCTGTGCGTTTCGGACAAAATAATGATTTTAATTTGCGCCATAGAAATAATAAATATTATTATTATTATGTACTCTGTCATTTGACTTGAGCAATTGCTTTAATTTATCTGGTATTTTCCAGATTTAGAAAGTGCTATTATTTTGGCAAGTTTCATTTTGTCTGGTACAATACCTGTTTGAAGTGATAGGTTTATAATTTCATTAAAGGAACTGAACTGATCTCTGAAATAGGTGCTTTAATTAATTTCGTGCGTATTCCATCAAAACCAAAACTTTTCTTACTTTTAAATAACTATTTCAATTTCTTTAGGTGTTGCTGGTGTGAAAAATAGACTATTGGGATAGTTGCCCTTAAATTAAGTATGCCTCATAACTAATATCAACTATAGGAATTTTATTAGCAAGATTTTGTCCTATATTTAACAATTATTGGATGAGGTTTTTGTGATATCCAGAATAATCAAGGTCGAGGTAAGAGTTATCAGCCTTCGGCTTCGGCTGATATATAAGCCGAAGGCTGATAACTCTTACCGAGAAAAAACCGAATCTAATAATTGTTTTATTATAAGCCGAAGGCTGATAACTCTTACCGAGAAAAACCGAATCTAATAATTGTTTTATTATACATTCAGCAAAAAAGAATAATGCTTCTGCCACCGATGTTATAGCCTGCGTGCAGACGTCTCCTTAGCGGCAAGTAACGTAAAGCGCGCAAACTTGACATGATTACCCTTGGAAATAATGCACCACGGTCATATATGACATGATTACCCGTGACCTTGAGTGTCCTTGACATGATTATTGTATAATCTGCAGGTTATTACCCGTGATCCTCTCGCTAATCTGTAAGTAGACGACGTAGATGCTTTCAAAGGCGCTGATTTCGAAAATTCACTGTACGCTTTCGGCCAATCAGAAACGAGATAGTGAGTTTAATGTATAATAATGGAAAATAATGTGCCAAACTTATTTGCAATTGTTTAGAAGTCATTATCTTTAGAGTTGTTATCACTAAATTGTGTTGGATAATTATCCTTTGCTTTGTTTTTATTGAGAAGGTTATTCAAGAGTCTCCAAGTTTCTTTCATGTTGTTTTTGTTAGTTTCTAACTTGTTATTAATAGATTATATCATCTCTTTAATAGTCTTAATGAATTTGTTAATCTGTTTCTATATGCATTGAAGCTCTTTTTATTTTGGGGAGTTGGAGATTTAAGGAGGCTCGAAAGGGTTTTATGACCGAGGTGGCGCTGTTGACGAATGCTTACGTAATGTAGACGAAATCGGGAAAACCGGAAATAAAGCTTGTTATTTTTGCGTAGCGTTATCTCGACGTGCAACCAATATTCAGTATTTCTCGTTTTTAGAGAAAAATTGAGAAAAATTTATCTAGTGAAATTTTTCTTTTATCTTGCAACGGCCTTTTTGGAAATAACTCGGCTTCCACATATCTCCAAAAAGGTAAGAACATTTGAAGGGCTTTCGAAAATATAAAAAAAATGATAGGTCACCGAGTTAGTTTTTAAGGAATTTTGCAAAAACTGAGTTTTAGAGGCTCTTTGGACAGAGCTCTGCCGTTGCCGTGGCAACATATATGACGTCAGAAACACCCTTAAAGTATTGCCTGACAATAGTGTAATACAGACATCCAAACGTTACCCTTGTGATGCGCAACATATTTTTGTAACCTTTACACACACCTTTAGCAGTGAAAAACCCTTTCGAGCCTCCTTAAGGACGTTCTCGCCCAATTCTTCCCACGTTCAGATTTGTTTAAAACTTTTGCTGCAGTTAGATAATGACCAACTCATGTCAGAAAGGCAAAAAAAATTGGGGGGTCACCGTGCTCGTTTCGGAGATAAAGCGCATGAAGACCATAGTGTTTCTAGAACTTTTGGTCATGTAACTTAGTCTTTTGATGTCTTTGACGGGGACTAGCTCTTGACTAAATCAACGTTGAAACTGGAACTCTGTTCTCTTAATTTATTACTTTTCAAGCCAGGCGGGATACATAAGTTGTCCTTACTCGGCACAACTCAAAACTCTACAGTTGAGCTAGGTACTCGCTCTTTTATATTGAAGGTGGATCACGTCACAAAATACATAATTAATAAGGCAGGAATGCCAATCAAAGACAAAATAATTATATGTGCGCTTGCGCTTAAAGACTTTAGTAAGTGATGACGAAGGCATTGCGCAGTTTGCAAAAAGTAATGTTTTCCAGAATTTCCATATGAAGTCCAAAGTTTCCCGTCAAAATAAACAGTCGAGTACCAAGCTAACTTTACAATGATCGTTTTTACAAATTGATAACAGCTTCAAATCGAGGAATAATAAAGATATCTACGATTGACCAGATCGCTACTACATAACAACCAAGTATTAAACAAACAGTTGGTCCAAACAAATCGTAGCTACGGACGCTAACAAAACTCCACCTCTAGGACGAAACTTGTTTACGAGTTACGACCAAGTTCTAGGCCAGATAGCATTTCAACTATGTACTTAGAACAATACGTGAATTGAAAAGGGTGTACAAAAGTGTACACAGTTCTTTAAAGATCAGCTTAATTAATTGTACATTCTGGTATACAAAAGAGTATACAGGTATAGCAGCTAGATCTACTAAATTATATATTCACTAACCTTCCAATAAATATCAATGTATAGTAAAGTTTTTGTTATGAACTCCGTTTCTAATATTCCGATGAATCAGTCCAGAACTGAGTCATTTATTCGAGTACAGTAGGTATTTAAATTAGTCCCGAGAGAACAAACAAACAAAGGAAATTGTACTTAGTACTTATTAAGTTCTGAAAAGGTTTCATAGGATAGAATTAAACTAGAAATGAATTCGTACTTATTAGTCTGCTGAAAAACCATGCAAAACATACTTGGCATATAACAATTACAAGTTTCAAGAAGATCACAAGCATTAAAGTGTTATTATCAAAATGTACATAAAATAAACAGACTTGAATTACCATATCAGGTGTCAAATACAATGAACAACACAGTACAACATTTCGAGCAAAATATAATAATTTTAATCCTTTAACAAAGGCGATATCGGCTTCATTGCTATCAGCAAATATTAATGTAAAATGGAGAACTCTAGATAAGATGGATGTGTTGATTTTAATGCATATAGGCCTATTGAGTAAATTTTTACAGCTGATGTCATTCCTTCAGGTAGAATTAGCCTTACAGTAGGATACTTTTAAGTTATGCACACCCGCATTCGCAGAAAAATTTGATCGCAAATTAGTAGAAAAAGCGAAATAATCAAAACTTTTCACGTTCAGAATTTGTTTGTTTTTTGTTAAAATGGAGAGAATCAATAAAGAAAGTGATCTATGAAAAGAAAAACAGCGGTCACCGTGCTTCCAAGAGAGTAAAATCCTCGCCAAGTTATTCAAGCGGCCTCCAGCACTATATTTGTCCAGTTTCATTCTCAGCGCGCGCGTTGGATGCATGACGTGGCGCGCGCACACGGCATTAATAGCGTGCGCAGTAAGGATGCGCACTAGCAATGGGCGCGAACGTCCTTAATAAAGGTTTTATAGATTGCATTCTTCCTTTTAATTGATTTGAGTAGAGCTTTGGTTACCCTGGGCTTTAAATTATTAGATTTATACTTCACTTTTTTCAGTGGAAAACAATGATTATGCAAATATGTAACTTCCTTTAAGAAATTATCATAGAAAATATTTGGATCTTTATCATCTTTTTGTTTTGACCAATCCGCATAACTCAATTTGTTCCTAAATATTTCCAAGGAATTAGTGTTATAAACTCTAGTCAAGTTGCTTTTTATTTTATTTTTTATCCCAGTATGGTTAATTATGTGAACATGAAAATATGGGGATGTGATCAGAAATTTCTGCACATAGTAGCCCATTAACACAAGCTGGATGATTGTCAAAGTCATTTGTAAGGATATTATCAGTAAGTGTAGCTGTATTTGAAGTTATTCTAGTCGGTTTGGTTATAAGTGGTTTTAGAAATTAGGAATAAATAATGTCAACAAACGTACATGCAATATCTGACTAATTTGCATCAATTAAATTTATGTTATAATCTCCAAGTAAGTAGCATTTTTGCCTTCAAAATTAACTTTTTCAATAATTTCTGTTAATTTTTCAAGAAAGGAGTTAATGTCTGAGTTAGGTGTTCTATAAATAATGCCTATTATTGTGTTTACATTGTTGTCATTAATTTGTTCCACAAAAAGTGATTCCATTACACCTTGATCATAAAATCCTAAATCTTTTCTTATTTTAAAGTTTGATTTATTTTTAATGTACAGACCAATTCTACCTCCAGTTTTGTTTTCTTCTCCTTCACAAATAAAACGATAGTTTTCTATAAATTGAATCATATCATTTGATTATTTTAACCAAGTTTCACTAATACCAATGAAATCAGGAATTATGGATAAAGAATTAATCATTTAGTCCAAGGCTTTAAAATGTTTACTTAAACTTCTAGCATTTCATGTAGTACTGAAAATTAGTTATTAGTGTTTATACCTATATTTTGTAAAAGACTATTGAGTTCATTATCTAAGAGATAGTCGCCATTAGTAAGTGACTGATTATAAAACTTAATGTCTGGGTCATTATTTTCATCTAGGATGTAGTTGGACTTATCTAAAATATTCAATGTAATTGTTGGGTTTATATGAAGTTCACTGAAATCCTTTTTGTGAATTTTGGATGGTCCTAAGGAAAATTCTGCTATGGCAATATGAAAATCATAGTCGTTCAAGTGATTAAATGGTAGAATAGTCATGATACATAATTGGCAAAACCAGTCCTCAGCATTTTTCGATAGTTCAATGTACTTCAATGTAATTTTTATAAATGCAAAATAAAAATTGTTGTTGTTGTTGTTGTACTCATTGTAAGTAAAGCAAGTGCATTTCAAATGCACCCAGCGATGACAGCAGTCACAAAAAATTCCGCTTTGATTATCATACACTATTTTTGAACAAAGCAAACATGAACAAACAGGCATCAAAGCCTATAATGGGAAAACATAAATCCTTGAAATATGATCAAGAATATAGCGAAGCAAACAACAAAAAATTACCCTCAAATGGCTAATGTTAAGAAATTCCATAAAATGGATTATTTTTAGGTTGTAATAAAAACAAATCTCAAGTTTACTTTAACATTAACATTAACAGGAACATAATTCCTTATGTGCCACACCTCAATGGTGAAAAAGATGTTGATGACATCCCACAGATAGATGACTTCACTGCTATTTCACACGGCTTATTTATGCATGCTATACCATATATAATACATATGTAAAGATGTTTAGAAAGTTTAAGATGTTTACAAAAATGCCTGGTTACATACTAATGTCTTGTAGGACCTTATCTAAATCTTGCAAGGATCGCACAGAAATGATTGAATTAGGATTGTTCTTTTTCTTTATGTTGATTGTTCCATCCACTGTCCAAATCTTCAAGATGTTACTCGATCCTCTTTCTCTCAGTTTCTTGATTGCCATCATTCTTCCTCTTGTTAGATCCTCGTTTCTTTCTCTCGATATCTTTCGTTTCTTCATGATCGGCCACAAATCGGCCACAAATCGGCCACAAATCGGCCACAAATCGGCCTTTATATCGGCCTCAAATCGGCCTTTATATCGGCCTCAAATCGGCCATTATATCGGCCTTTAAAATATAAACTGAAAACTTCGCGCGCTCTGATCGGTTAAAAACCATGTTTTATCACAGTTTAAAAATATAGACTGAAAGATGGGCGAGCTCTGATTGGTTAAAAACCATGTTTTATCAGAGTTTAGAAATAGCTGTCATATAAACGGCATAGAGTCTAGCCGTGCATTATTTTCTTTTAAAATATAAACTGAAAACTTCGCGCGCTCTGATTGGTTAAAACCATGTTTTATCAGAGTATAAAACATAGAAAAGCGTGTTTTATCGTTTCGCGCGCGTAAATCTATATTTTAAAGCACATAAAGAAGACAAAACCATGTATTATACTGTCATAAAACACTCCGCGAATTGAGAACACTCGAGAAATTTAGAAAACACTCGTCTGCGGCTCGTGTTTTCTAAATTTCTCTCGTGTTCTCAAATTCCCGTCGTGTTTTATGACAGTATAATACATGGTTTTGGCTTCTTTATTTGTTAATTATATCTGCCTCAAATCGGCCTTCATATCGGCCTCAAATTGGCCTTTATATCGGCCTCAAATCGGCCTTTATATCGGCGTCAAATCGGCGTTTATATCGGCCTTTTTATCGGCCTCAAATAGGCCTCAAATCAGCATTAAAGCGGCCTTGATATCGGCCTTAAATTGTCCTTTATATTAGCCTCAAATCGGCGTCAAATCGGCCTTTATATCGGCCTCAAATTGGCCTTTATATCAGCCTCAAATTGGCCTTCATATCGTTTTTTAAATCGGTCTTTAAATGGGCCTCAAATCGGCCTTTACATCGGCCTCAAATCGTCATCAAAGCTGCCTCAAATCGGCCTTTATATCGGCCTCAAATCAGCCTCAAATCGGCCTTTATATCGGCTTCAAATCGGCATCAAATCGGCCACAAATCGGCCTCAAATCGGCCTTTATATCAGCCTCAAATCGGTCTTTATATCGGCCTCAAATCGGTCTTTAAATGGGCCTCAAATCGGTCTTTATATCGGCCTCAAATCGTCCTCAAAGCGGCCTCAAATCGGCCTCCATATCGGCCTCAAATCGGCCTCAAATCGGCCTCAAATCGGCCTCAAATCGGCCTTTATTTTGGTTTCAAATCGGCATCAAATCGGCCACAAATCGGCCTCAAATCAGCCTCAAATCGGCCTTTATATCGGCTTCAAATCGGCATCAAATCGGCCACAAATCGGCCTCAAATCGGCCTTTATATCAGCCTCAAATCGGTCTTTATATCGGCCTCAAATCGGTCTTTAAATGGGCCTCAAATCGGCCTTTATATCGGCCTCAAATCGGCATCAAATGGGCCTCAAATCGGCCTCAAATCGGCCTTTATATCGGCCTCAAATTGGCAATTATATCGGCCTCAAATTGGCCTTCATATTGGCTTCAAATCGGTCTTATATCGGCCTCAAATCGGTCTTTAAATGGGCCTCAAATCGGCCTTTATATCGGCCTTTATATCGGCCTCAAATCGTCATCAAAGCTGCCTCAAATCGGCCTACATATCGGCCTCAAATCGACCTCAAATCGGCCTTTATATCGGCCTCAAATCGTCCTCAAATCGGCCTTTATATCGGCCTCAAATCGGCATCAAATCAGCCACAAATCGGCCTCAAATCGGCCTTTATACCAGCCTCAAATTGGCCTTTATATCGGCCTCAAATTGCCCTCATATCGGCTTTAAATCGGCCTTTATATCGGCCTCAAATCGGCATCAAATCAGCCACAAATCGGCCTTTATATCGGCCTCAAATCGTCCTCAAAGCTGCCTCAAATCGGCCTTTATATCGGCCTCAAATCAGCCTCAAATCGGCCTTTATATCGGCTTCAAATCGGCATCAAATCGACCTCAAAGCGGCCTCAAATCGGCCTTCATATCGGCCTCAAATCGACCTCAAATCGGCCTTTATATCGGCCTCAAATCGTCCTCAAATCGGCCTTTATATCGGCTTCAAATTGGCATCAAATCGGCCACAAATCGGCCTCAAATCGGCCTTTATATCAGCCTCAAATTGGCCATTATATCGGCCTCAAATTGGCCTTCATATCGGCTTCAAATCGGTCTTTATATCGCCTCAAATCGGTCTTTAAATGGGCCTCAAATCGACCTTTATATCGGCATTTATATCGGCCTCAAATCGTCCTCAAAGCGGCCTCAAATCGGCCTTCATATCGGCCTCAAATCGACCTCAAATCGGCCTTTATATCGGCCTCAAATCGTCCTCAAATCGGCCTTTATATCGGCCTCAAATCGGCATCAAATCAGCCACAAATCGGCCTCAAATCGGCCTTTATACCAGCCTCAAATTGGCCTTTATATCGGCCTCAAATTGCCCTCATATCGGCTTTAAATCGGCCTTTATATCGGCCTCAAATCGGCCTTTATATCAGCCTCAAATCGGTCTTTATATCGGCCTCAAATCGGTCTTTAAATGGGCCTCAAATCGGCCTTTATATCGGCCTCAAATCGGCATCAAATGGGCCTCAAATCGGCCTCAAATCGGCCTTTATATCGGCCTCAAATTGGCAATTATATCGGCCTCAAATTGGCCTTCATATTGGCTTCAAATCGGTCTTTATATCGGCCTCAAATCGGTCTTTAAATGGGCCTCAAATCGGCCTTTATATCGGCCTTTATATCGGCCTCAAATCGTCATCAAAGCTGCCTCAAATCGGCCTACATATCGGCCTCAAATCGACCTCAAATCGGCCTTTATATCGGCCTCAAATCGTCCTCAAATCGGCCTTTATATCGGCCCTCAAATCGGCATCAAATCAGCCACAAATCGGCCTCAAATCGGCCTTTATACCAGCCTCAAATTGGCCTTTATATCGGCCTCAAATTGCCCTCATATCGGCTTTAAATCGGCCTTTATATCGGCTCAAATCGGCATCAAATCAGCCACAAATCGGCCTTTATATCGGCCTCAAATCGTCCTCAAAGCTGCCTCAAATCGGCCTTTATATCGGCCTCAAATCAGCCTCAAATCGGCCTTTATATCGGCTTCAAATCGGCATCAAATCGACCTCAAAGCGGCCTCAAATCGGCCTTCATATCGGCCTCAAATCGACCTCAAATCGGCCTTTATATCGGCCTCAAATCGTCCTCAAATCGGCCTTTATATCGGCTTCAAATTGGCATCAAATCGGCCACAAATCGGCCTCAAATCGGCCTTTATATCAGCCTCAAATTGGCCATTATATCGGCCTCAAATTGGCCTTCATATCGGCTTCAAATCGGTCTTTATATCGGCCTCAAATCGGTCTTTAAATGGGCCTCAAATCGACCTTTATATCGGCATTTATATCGGCCTCAAATCGTCCTCAAAGCGGCTCAAATCGGCCTTCATATCGGCCTCAAATCGACCTCAAATCGGCCTTTATATCGGCCTCAAATCGTCCTCAAATCGGCCTTTATATCGGCCTCAAATCGGCATCAAATCAGCCACAAATCGGCCTCAAATCGGCCTTTATACCAGCCTCAAATTGGCCTTTATATCGGCCTCAAATTGCCCTCATATCGGCTTTAAATCGGCCTTTATATCGGCCTCAAATCGGCATCAAATCAGCCACAAATCGGCCTTTATATCGGCCTCAAATCGTCCTCAAAGCTGCCTCAAATCGGCCTTTATATCGGCCTCAAATCAGCCTCAAATCGGCCTTTATATCGGCTTCAAATCGGCATCAAATCGGCCTCAAAGCGGCCTCAAATCGGCCTTCATATCGGCCTCAAATCGACCTCAAATCGGCCTTTATATCGGCCGCAAATCGTCCTCAAATCGGCCTTTATATCGGCCTCAAATCGGCATCAAATCAGCCACAAATCGGCCTCAAATCGGCCTTTATACCAGCCTCAAATTGGCCTTTATATCGGCCTCAAATTGCCCTCATATCGGCTTTAAATCGGCCTTTATATCGGCCTCAAATCGGCATCAAATCAGCCACAAATCGGCCTTTATATCGGCCTCAAATCGGCATCAAATCAGCCACAAATCGGCCTCAAATCGGCCTTTATATCAGCCTCAAATTGGCCTTTATATCGGCCTCAAATTGGCCCTCATATCGGCTTTAAATCGGCCTTTATATCGGCCTCAAATCGGCATCAAATCAGCCACAAATCGGCCTCAAATCGGCCTTTATATCAGCCTCAAATTGGCCTTTATATCGGCCTCAAATTGGCCCTCATATCGGCTTTAAATCGGCCTTTATATCGGCCTCAAATCGTCCTCAAAGCTGCCTCAAATCGGCCTTTATATCGGCCTCAAATCAGCCTCAAATCGGCCTTTATATCGGCTTCAAATCGGCATCAAATCGGCCTCAAATTGGCCTTTATATCAGCCTGAAATTGGCCTTTATATCGGCTTCAAATCGGCCTTTATATCGGCCTCAAATCAGCCTCAAATCGGCCTTTATATCGGCCTTGATATCGGTTTCAAATCGGCTTTTATATCGGCCTTGATATCGTCCTCAAATCGGCCACAAATTGGCCTTTATATCGGCCTCAAATCGGCCTTTAAATCGGCTTCAAATCGGCCTTTAAAACGGGCTCAAATCGGGCTTTAAATCGGCCTCAAATCGGCCTTTATATCAGCCTCAAATCGGCATCAAATCGTCCTCAAAGCTGCCTCAAATCGGCCTTTATATCGGCCTCAAATCAGCCTCAAATCGGCATTAAATCGGCCTTTATATCGGCCTTAAATTGTTCTTTATATCGGCCGCAAATCGGCATCAAATCGGCCTCAAATCGGCCTCAAATCGGCCTTTATATCGGCCTCAAATTGGCAATTATATCGGCCTCAAATTGGCCTTCATATTGGCTTCAAATCGGACTTTATATCGGCCTCAAATCGGTCTTCAAATGGGCCTCAAATCGGCCTTTATATCGGCCTCAAATCGTCATCAAAGCTGCCTCAAATCGGCCTATATATCGGCCTCAAATCAGCCTCAAATCGGCCTTTATATCGGCTTCAAATCGCATCAAATCGGCCACAAATCGGCCTCAAATCGGCCTTTATATCAGCCTCAAATTGGCCATTATATCGGCCTCAAATCGACCTTCATATAGGCTTCAAATCGGCCTTTATATCGGCCTCAAATCGGCCTCAAATCGGCCTTTATATCGGCCTTGATATCGGCCTCAAATCGGCCTTTATATCGGCCTTGATATCGGCCTCAAATCGGCCTCAATTTGGCTTTTATATCGGCCTCAAATCAGCATTAAATCGGCCTTTATATCGGCCTTATATTGTTCTTTATATCGGCCGCAAATCGGCATCAAATCGGCCTCAAATCGGCCTTTATATCGGCCTCAAATTGGCATTTATATCGGCCTCAAATTGGCCTTCATATCGGCTTGAAATCTGTCTTTTATATCGGCCTTCAAATCGGTCTTTAAATGGGCCTCAAATCCGTGTAATATCCTCTTCTTATAATCCATCAAAATTTTTCTCGCGCGCGATTGGTCTAAACATGTCACGTGACGCAGCCAAAACTGTGGAATATCCGGGTGATATTCCCCAAGTGATATTCCCCAGTTTTTAAACTTTGCGTTTCACGTTCACAGGTTCAGTTTTCGTCTCAAATAAATTGCTAAATTAAATAAAACTGATTGTTTTGAACAGACTAGAAATATTTTGAACGCCAACATAATTATTTGATGTTTTAAACAGCTTGGCCGACCGATATCTTCCACGGCAAACAGAGCGGCCTTGTGAAAAAATATTTGAAGGATAATAACTACAATAGCCTCCCTTTGGCTTCCAAAATATGCTCGGATATTTGTCCTTGGACATTATCTGTTCCTCGAAGCTCACAGTTTTCCTCGAGCTTCGCTCTCGGAAAACTGTTCGCTTCTCGGAACAGATAATGTCCGCGGACAAATATCCGAGCATATTTCAGCCTCAAATCGACCTTTATATCGGCCTCAAATCGGCCTTCATATCGGCTTCAAATCGGCCTTTATAACGGCCTCAAATCGGCCTCAAATTGGCCTTTATATCGGCCTCAAATCGGCCTTTAAATCGGCCTCAAATCGGCCTTTAAAACGGCCTCAAATCGGCCTTTTAATCGGCCTAAAATCGGCCTTTATATCGGCCTCAAATTGTCTTTTATATCGGCCTCATATCGGCCTTCATATTGGCTTCAAATCGGCCTCAAATCAGCCTCAAATCGGCATTAAATCGGCCTTTATATCGGCCTTAAATTGTTCTTTATATCGGCCGCAAATCGGCATCAAATCGGCCTCAAATCGGCCTTTATATCGGCCTCAAATTGGCATTTATATCGGCCTCAAATTGGCCTTCATATCGGCTTCAAATCGGTCTTTATATCGGCCTCAAATCGGTCTTTAAATCGGCCTCAAATCGGCCGTTATATCGGCCTCGAATTGGCCTTTATATCGGCCTCAAACCGGCCTTCATATCGGCCTCAAATCGGCCTTTATATCGGTGTCAAACCGGTCTTGATATCGGCGTTTATATCGGACTCAAATCGGCCTTTATATCGGCCTCAAATCGGCCTTTATATCGGTCTCAAATCGGCCTTAAATCGGCCTTTTTATCGGCCTCAAATCGGCCTCAAATCCGCCTTTATATCGGCCTCAAATCAGCCTTTATTTTGGTTTCAAATCGGCCTCAAATCGGCCTTTATATCGGCGTCAATTCGGCTTTTATATCGGTCTTTATATCGTCCTTGATATCGGCCTCAAATCGGCCTTTATATCGGCGTCAATTCGGCCTTTATTTCGGCCTTTATATCGGCCTCAAATCGGCCTCAAATTGGCCTTTATGTCGGCCTCAAATCGGCCTTCATATCGGTTTCAAATCGGCCTTTATATCGGCCTCAAATCGGCCTCAAATCGGCCTTAATATAGGCCTCTAATCGGCTTTTAAATCGGCCTCAAATCGGCCTTTAAATCGGCCTCAAATCGTCCTTTAAATCGGCCTTGATATCGGCCTTTATTATCGGCTTCAAATCGGCCTCAAATCGGCCATTATATCGGCCTCAAATCGGCCTTTATATCGGCCTTTAAAATATAAACTGAAAACTTCGCGCGCTCTGATTGGTTAAAAACCATGTTTTATCAGAGTATAAAACATAGAAAAGCGTGTTTTATCGTTTCGCGCGCGTAAATCTATATTTTAAAGCACATTAAAGAAGACAAAACCATGTATTATACTGTCATAAAACACTCCGCGAATTTGAGAACACTCGAGAAATTTAGAAAACACTCGTCTGCGGCTCGTGTTTTCTAAATTTCTCTCGTGTTCTCAAATTCCCGTCGTGTTTTATGACAGTATAATACATGGTTTTGGCTTCTTTATTTGTTAATTATATCTGCCTCAAATCGGCCTTCATATCGGCCTCAAATTGGCCTTTATATCGGCCTCAAATCGGCCTTTATATCGGCGTCAAATCGGCGTTTATATCGGCCTTTTTATCGGCCTCAAATAGGCCTCAAATCAGCATTAAAGCGGCCTTTATATCGGCCTTAAATTGTCCTTTATATTAGCCTCAAATCGGCGTCAAATCAGCCTCAAATCAGTTGGTTGGTCATAGTATAGTACGTAATTGTATTCAGTTGGTTGGTCATAGTATAGTACGTAACTGTATTCAGTTGGTTGGTCATAGCATGGTACGTAACTGTCTTCAGTTGGTTGGTCATAGTATAGTACGTAACTGTATTCGGTTGGTTGGTCATAGTATATGGTACGTGACTGTATTCAGTTGGTTGGTCATAGTATAGTACGTGACTGTATTCAGTTGGTTGGTCATAGTATAGTACGTTACTGTATTCAGTTGGTTGGTCATAGTATAGTACGTAACTGTATTCAGTTGGTTGGTCATAGTATAGTACGTAATTGTATTCAGTTGGTTGGTCATAGTATAGTACGTAACTGTATTAGGTTGGTTGGTGATAGTGTGGTACGTAACTGTATTCAGTTGGTTGGTCATAGTATGGTACGTAACTGTATTCAGTTGGTTGGTCATAGTATAGTACGTAATTGTATTCAGTTGGTTGGTCATAGTATAGTACGTGACTGTATTCAGTTGGTTGGTCATAGTATAGTACGTAACTGTATTCAGTTGGTTGGTCATAGTATAGTACGTAACTGTATTCAGTTGGTTGGTCATAGTATAGTACGTGACTGTATTCAGTTGGTTGGTCATAGTATAGTACGTAACTGTATTCAGTTGGTTGGTCATAGTATAGTACGTAACTGTATTCAGTTGGTTGGTCATAGTATAGTACGTAACTGTATTCAGTTGGTTGGTCATAGTATGGTACGTAACTGTATTCAGTTGGTTGGTCATAGTATAGTACGTAACTGTATTCAGTTGGTTGGTCATAGTATAGTACGTGACTGTATTCAGTTGGTTGGTCATAGTATAGTACGTAACTGTATTCAGTTGGTTGGTCATAGTATAGTACGTAACTGTATTCAGTTGGTTGGTCATAGTATGGTACGTAACTGTATTCAGTTGGTTGGTCATAGTATAGTACGTAACTGTATTCAGTTGGTTGGTCATAGTATAGTACGTAACTGTATTCAGTTGGTTGGTCATAGTATGGTACGTGACTGTATTCAGTTGGTTGGTCATAGTATAGTACGTAATTGTATTCAGTTGGTTGGTCATAGTATAGTACGTGACTGTATTCAGTTGGTTGGCCATAGTATAGTACGTAACTGTATTCAGTTGGTTGGTCATAGTATAGTACGTAATTGTATTCAGTTGGTTGGTCATAGTATAGTACGTAACTGTATTCAGTTGGTTGGTCATAGTATAGTACGTAACTGTATTCAGTTGGTTGGTCATAGTATAGTACGTAATTGTATTCAGTTGGTTGGTCATAGTATAGTACGTAACTGTATTCAGTTGGTTGGTCATAGTATATGGTACGTGACTGTATTCAGTTGGTTGGTCATAGTATAGTACGTAACTGTATTCAGTTGGTTGGTCATAGTATAGTACGTAATTGTATTCAGTTGGTTGGTCATAGTATAGTACGTAACTGTATTCAGTTGGTTGGTCATAGTATAGTAAGTAACTGTATTCAGTTGGTTGGTCATAGTATAGTACGTAACTGTATTCAGTTGGTTGGTCATAGTATAGTACGTAACTGTATTCAGTTGGTTGGTCATAGTATAGTACGTAACTGTATTCAGTTGGTTGGTCATAGTATAGTACGTAATTGTATTCAGTTGGTTGGTCATAGTATAGTACGTAACTGTATTCAGTTGGTTGGTCATAGTATATGGTACGTAACTGTATTCAGTTGGTTGGTCATAGTATAGTACGTGACTGTATTCAGTTGGTTGGTCATAGTATAGTACGTAACTGTATTCAGTTGGTTGGTCATAGTATAGTACGTAACTGTATTCAGTTGGTTGGTCATAGTATAGTACGTAACTGTATTCAGTTGGTTGGTCATAGTATAGTACGTAACTGTATTCAGTTGGTTGGTCATAGTATAGTACGTAACTGTATTCAGTTGGTTGGTCATAGTATAGTACGTAACTGTATTCAGTTGGTTGGTCATAGTATAGTACGTAACTGTATTCAGTTGGTTGGTCATAGTATAGTACGTAACTGTATTCAGTTGGTTGGTCATAGTATGGTACGTAACTGTATTCAGTTGGTTGGTCATAGTATAGTACGTAACTGTATTCAGTTGGTTGGTCATAGTATAGTACGTAACTGTATTCAGTTGGTTGGTCATAGTATAGTACGTAACTGTATTCAGTTGGTTGGTCATAGTATAGTACGTAACTGTATTCAGTTGGTTGGTCATAGTATAGTACGTGACTGTATTCAGTTGGTTGGTCATAGTATAGTACGTAACTGTATTCAGTTGGTTGGTCATAGTATAGTACGTAATTGTATTCAGTTGGTTGGTCATAGTATAGTACGTAACTGTATTCAGTTGGTTGGTCATAGTATGGTACGTGACTGTCTTCAGTTGGTTCGTCATGGTATAGTACGTAACTGTATTCAGTTGGTTGGTCATAGTATATGGTACGTGACTGTATTCAGTTGGTTGGTCATAGTATAGTACGTGACTGTATTCAGTTGGTTGGCCATAGTGTAGTAAGTAACTGTATTCAGTTGGTTGGTCATAGTATAGTACGTAATTGTATTCAGTTGGTTGGTCATAGTATAGTACGTAACTGTATTCAGTTGGTTGGTCATAGTATAGTACGTAACTGTATTCAGTTGGTTGGTCATAGTATAGTACGTAACTGTATTCAGTTGGTTGGTCATAGTATAGTACGTAACTGTATTCAGTTGGTTGGTCATAGTATAGTACGTAACTGTATTCAGTTGGTTGGTCATAGTATAGTACGTGACTGTATTCAGTTGGTTGGTCATAGTATAGTACGTAACTGTATTCAGTTGGTTGGTCATAGTATAGTACGTAATTGTATTCAGTTGGTTGGTCATAGTATAGTACGTAACTGTATTCAGTTGGTTGGTCATAGTATGGTACGTAACTGTATTCAGTTGGTTGGTCATAGTATAGTACGTAACTGTATTCAGTTGGTTGGTCATAGTATAGTACGTAACTGTATTCAGTTGGTTGGTCATAGTATAGTACGTAACTGTATTCAGTTGGTTGGTCATAGTATAGTACGTAACTGTATTCAGTTGGTTGGTCATAGTATAGTACGTAATTGTATTCAGTTGGTTGGTCATAGTATAGTACGTAACTGTATTCAGTTGGTTGGTCATAGTATAGTACGTAACTGTATTCAGTTGGTTGGTCATAGTATAGTACGTAACTGTATTCAGTTGGTTGGTCATAGTATAGTACGTAACTGTATTCAGTTGGTTGGTCATAGTATGGTACGTGACTGTATTCAGTTGGTTGGTCATAGTATAGTACGTAACTGTATTCAGTTGGTTGGTCATAGTATAGTACGTAACTGTATTCAGTTGGTTGGTCATAGTATAGTACGTAACTGTATTCAGTTGGTTGGTCATAGTATGGTACGTAACTGTATTCAGTTGGTTGGTCATAGTATAGTACGTAACTGTATTCAGTTGGTTGGTCATAGTATAGTACGTGACTGTATTCAGTTGGTTGGTCATAGTATAGTACGTAACTGTATTCAGTTGGTTGGTCATAGTATAGTACGTAACTGTATTCAGTTGGTTGGTCATAGTATAGTACGTAACTGTATTCAGTTGGTTGGTCATAGTATAGTACGTGACTGTATTCAGTTGGTTGGTCATAGTGTAGTACGTAACTGTATTCAGTTGGTTGGTCATAGTATAGTACGTAATTGTATTCAGTTGGTTGGTCATAGTATAGTACGTAACTGTATTCAGTTGGTTGGTCATAGTATGGTACGTGACTGTATTCAGTTGGTTCGTCATGGTATAGTACGTAACTGTATTCGGTTGGTTGGTCATAGTATATGGTACGTGACTGTATTCAGTTGGTTGGTCATAGTATAGTACGTGACTGTATTCAGTTGGTTGGTCATAGTGTAGTAAGTAACTGTATTCAGTTGGTTGGTCATAGTATAGTACGTAATTGTATTCAGTTGGTTGGTCATAGTATAGTACGTAACTGTATTCAGTTGGTTGGTCATAGTATAGTACGTAACTGTATTCAGTTGGTTGGTCATAGTATAGTACGTAACTGTATTCAGTTGGTTGGTCATAGTATGGTACGTAACTGTATTCAGTTGGTTGGTCATAGTATAGTACGTAACTGTATTCAGTTGGTTGGTCATAGTATAGTACGTAACTGTATTCAGTTGGTTGGTCATAGTATAGTACGTAACTGTATTCAGTTGGTTGGTCATAGTATAGTACGTAACTGTATTCAGTTGGTTGGTCATAGTATAGTACGTAACTGTATTCAGTTGGTTGGTCATAGTATAGTACGTAACTGTATTCAGTTGGTTGGTCATAGTATAGTACGTAACTGTATTCAGTTGGTTGGTCATAGTATAGTACGTAACTGTATTCAGTTGGTTGGTCATAGTATAGTACGTAACTGTATTCAGTTGGTTGGTCATAGTATAGTACGTAACTGTATTCAGTTGGTTGGTCATAGTATGGTACGTAACTGTATTCAGTTGGTTGGTCATAGTATAGTACGTAACTGTATTCAGTTGGTTGGTCATAGTATAGTACGTGACTGTATTCAGTTGGTTGGTCATAGTATAGTACGTGACTGTATTCAGTTGGTTGGTCATAGTATAGTACGTAACTGTATTCAGTTGGTTGGTCATAGTATAGTACGTAACTGTATTCAGTTGGTTGGTCATAGTATGGTACGTGACTGTATTCAGTTGGTTGGTCATGGTATAGTACGTAACTGTATTCAGTTGGTTGGTCATAGTATATGGTACGTGACTGTATTCAGTTGGTTGGTCATAGTATGGTACGTAACTGTATTCAGTTGGTTGGTCATAGTATAGTACGTAACTGTATTCAGTTGGTTGGTCATAGTATAGTACGTAACTGTATTCAGTTGGTTGGTCATAGTATAGTACGTAACTGTATTCAGTTGGTTGGTCATAGTATAGTACGTAACTGTATTCAGTTGGTTGGTCATAGTATGGTACGTGACTGTATTCAGTTGGTTGGTCATAGTATAGTACGTAACTGTATTCGGTTGGTTGGTCATAGTATATGGTACGTGACTGTATTCAGTTGGTTGGTCATAGTATAGTACGTGACTGTATTCAGTTGGTTGGTCATAGTATAGTACGTAACTGTATTCAGTTGGTTGGTCATAGTATAGTACGTAATTGTATTCAGTTGGTTGGTCATAGTATAGTACGTAACTGTATTCAGTTGGTTGGTCATAGTATAGTACGTAACTGTATTCAGTTGGTTGGTCATAGTATAGTACGTAACTGTATTCAGTTGGTTGGTCATAGTATAGTACGTAACTGTATTCAGTTGGTTGGTCATAGTATAGTACGTAACTGTATTCAGTTGGTTGGTCATAGTATAGTACGTAACTGTATTCAGTTGGTTGGTCATAGTATAGTACGTAACTGTATTCAGTTGGTTGGTCATAGTATAGTACGTAACTGTATTCAGTTGGTTGGTCATAGTATGGTACGTGACTGTATTCAGTTGGTTGGTCATAGTATAGTACGTAACTGTATTCGGTTGGTTGGTCATAGTATATGGTACGTGACTGTATTCAGTTGGTTGGTCATAGTATAGTACGTGACTGTATTCAGTTGGTTGGCCATAGTATAGTACGTAACTGTATTCAGTTGGTTGGTCATAGTATAGTACGTAACTGTATTCAGTTGGTTGGTCATAGTATAGTACGTAACTGTATTCAGTTGGTTGGTCATAGTATAGTACGTAACTGTATTCAGTTGGTTGGTCATAGTATAGTACGTAACTGTATTCAGTTGGTTGGTCATAGTATAGTACGTGACTGTATTCAGTTGGTTGGTCATAGTATAGTACGTGACTGTATTCAGTTGGTTGGTCATAGTATAGTACGTAACTGTATTCAGTTGGTTGGTCATAGTATAGTACGTGACTGTATTCAGTTGGTTGGTCATAGTATAGTACGTAACTGTATTCAGTTGGTTGGTCATAGTATAGTACGTAACTGTATTCAGTTGGTTGGTCATAGTATGGTACGTAACTGTATTCAGTTGGTTGGTCATAGTATAGTACGTAACTGTATTCAGTTGGTTGGTCATAGTATAGTACGTAACTGTATTCAGTTGGTTGGTCATAGTATAGTACGTGACTGTATTCAGTTGGTTGGTCATAGTATAGTACGTAACTGTATTCAGTTGGTTGGTCATAGTATGGTACGTAACTGTATTCAGTTGGTTGGTCATAGTATAGTACGTAACTGTATTCAGTTGGTTGGTCATAGTATAGTACGTAACTGTATTCAGTTGGTTGGTCATAGTATAGTACGTAACTGTATTCAGTTGGTTGGTCATAGTATGGTACGTAACTGTATTCAGTTGGTTGGTCATAGTATGGTACGTAACTGTATTCAGTTGGTTGGTCATAGTATAGTACGTAACTGTATTCAGTTGGTTGGTCATAGTATAGTACGTGACTGTATTCAGTTGGTTGGTCATAGTATAGTACGTAACTGTATTCAGTTGGTTGGTCATAGTATAGTACGTAACTGTATTCAGTTGGTTGGTCATAGTATGGTACGTAACTGTATTCAGTTGGTTGGTCATAGTATAGTACGTAACTGTATTCAGTTGGTTGGTCATAGTATAGTACGTGACTGTATTCAGTTGGTTGGTCATAGTATAGTACGTAACTGTATTCAGTTGGTTGGTCATAGTATAGTACGTAACTGTATTCAGTTGGTTGGTCATAGTATAGTACGTAACTGTATTCAGTTGGTTGGTCATAGTATGGTACGTGACTGTATTCAGTTGGTTCGTCATGGTATAGTACGTAACTGTATTCAGTTGGTTGGTCATAGTATATGGTACGTGACTGTATTCAGTTGGTTGGTCATAGTATAGTACGTAACTGTATTCAGTTGGTTGGTCATAGTATAGTACGTAACTGTATTCAGTTGGTTGGTCATAGTATAGTACGTAACTGTATTCAGTTGGTTGGTCATAGTATAGTACGTAACTGTATTCAGTTGGTTGGTCATAGTATAGTACGTAACTGTATTCAGTTGGTTGGTCATAGTATAGTACGTAACTGTATTCAGTTGGTTGGTCATAGTATAGTACGTAACTGTATTCAGTTGGTTGGTCATAGTATAGTACGTAACTGTATTCAGTTGGTTGGTCATAGTATAGTACGTAACTGTATTCAGTTGGTTGGTCATAGTATAGTACGTGACTGTATTCAGTTGGTTGGTCATAGTATAGTACGTAACTGTATTCAGTTGGTTGGTCATAGTATAGTACGTAACTGTATTCAGTTGGTTGGTCATAGTATGGTACGTAACTGTATTCAGTTGGTTGGTCATAGTATAGTACGTAACTGTATTCAGTTGGTTGGTCATAGTATAGTACGTAACTGTATTCAGTTGGTTGGTCATAGTATAGTACGTAACTGTATTCAGTTGGTTGGTCATAGTATAGTACGTAACTGTATTCAGTTGGTTGGTCATAGTATAGTACGTAACTGTATTCAGTTGGTTGGTCATAGTATAGTACGTAACTGTATTCAGTTGGTTGGTCATAGTATAGTACGTAACTGTATTCAGTTGGTTGGTCATAGTATAGTACGTAACTGTATTCAGTTGGTTGGTCATAGTATAGTACGTGACTGTATTCAGTTGGTTGGTCATAGTATAGTACGTAACTGTATTCAGTTGGTTGGTCATAGTATAGTACGTAACTGTATTCAGTTGGTTGGTCATAGTATAGTACGTAACTGTATTCAGTTGGTTGGTCATAGTATAGTACGTAACTGTATTCAGTTGGTTGGTCATAGTATAGTACGTAACTGTATTCAGTTGGTTGGTCATAGTATAGTACGTAACTGTATTCAGTTGGTTGGTCATAGTATAGTACGTAACTGTATTCAGTTGGTTGGTCATAGTATAGTACGTAACTGTATTCAGTTGGTTGGTCATAGTATAGTACGTAACTGTATTCAGTTGGTTGGTCATAGTATAGTACGTAACTGTATTCAGTTGGTTGGTCATAGTATAGTACGTAACTGTATTCAGTTGGTTGGTCATAGTATGGTACGTAACTGTATTCAGTTGGTTGGTCATAGTATAGTACGTAACTGTATTCAGTTGGTTGGTCATAGTATAGTACGTGACTGTATTCAGTTGGTTGGTCATAGTATAGTACGTGACTGTATTCAGTTGGTTGGTCATAGTATAGTACGTAACTGTATTCAGTTGGTTGGTCATAGTATAGTACGTAACTGTATTCAGTTGGTTGGTCATAGTATAGTACGTGACTGTATTCAGTTGGTTGGTCATAGTATAGTACGTAACTGTATTCAGTTGGTTGGTCATAGTATAGTACGTAACTGTATTCAGTTGGTTGGTCATAGTATAGTACGTAACTGTATTCAGTTGGTTGGTCATAGTATAGTACGTAACTGTATTCAGTTGGTTGGTCATAGTATAGTACGTGACTGTATTCAGTTGGTTGGTCATAGTATAGTACGTAACTGTATTCAGTTGGTTGGTCATAGTATAGTACGTAATTGTATTCAGTTGGTTGGTCATAGTATAGTACGTAACTGTATTCAGTTGGTTGGTCATAGTATGGTACGTGACTGTATTCAGTTGGTTCGTCATGGTATAGTACGTAACTGTATTCGGTTGGTTGGTCATAGTATATGGTACGTGACTGTATTCAGTTGGTTGGTCATAGTATAGTACGTGACTGTATTCAGTTGGTTGGTCATAGTATAGTACGTAACTGTATTCAGTTGGTTGGTCATAGTATAGTACGTAACTGTATTCAGTTGGTTGGTCATAGTATGGTACGTGACTGTATTCAGTTGGTTGGTCATAGTATAGTACGTAACTGTATTCAGTTGGTTGGTCATAGTATAGTACGTAACTGTATTCAGTTGGTTGGTCATAGTATAGTACGTGACTGTATTCAGTTGGTTGGTCATAGTATAGTACGTAACTGTATTCAGTTGGTTGGTCATAGTATAGTACGTGACTGTATTCAGTTGGTTGGTCATAGTATAGTACGTAACTGTATTCAGTTGGTTGGTCATAGTATAGTACGTAATTGTATTCAGTTGGTTGGTCATAGTATAGTACGTGACTGTATTCAGTTGGTTGGTCATAGTATAGTACGTAACTGTATTCAGTTGGTTGGTCATAGTATAGTACGTAACTGTATTCAGTTGGTTGGTCATAGTATAGTACGTAACTGTATTCAGTTGGTTGGTCATAGTATAGTACGTAACTGTATTCAGTTGGTTGGTCATAGTATAGTACGTAACTGTATTCAGTTGGTTGGTCATAGTATAGTACGTAACTGTATTCAGTTGGTTGGTCATAGTATAGTACGTAACTGTATTCAGTTGGTTGGTCATAGTATAGTACGTAACTGTATTCAGTTGGTTGGTCATAGTATAGTACGTAACTGTATTCAGTTGGTTGGTCATAGTATGGTACGTAACTGTATTCAGTTGGTTGGTCATAGTATGGTACGTAACTGTATTCAGTTGGTTGGTCATAGTATAGTACGTAACTGTATTCAGTTGGTTGGTCATAGTATAGTACGTGACTGTATTCAGTTGGTTGGTCATAGTATAGTACGTAACTGTATTCAGTTGGTTGGTCATAGTATAGTACGTAACTGTATTCAGTTGGTTGGTCATAGTATAGTACGTAACTGTATTCAGTTGGTTGGTCATAGTATAGTACGTAACTGTATTCAGTTGGTTGGTCATAGTATAGTACGTGACTGTATTCAGTTGGTTGGTCATAGTATAGTACGTAACTGTATTCAGTTGGTTGGTCATAGTATAGTACGTAACTGTATTCAGTTGGTTGGTCATAGTATAGTACGTAACTGTATTCAGTTGGTTGGTCATAGTATAGTACGTGACTGTATTCAGTTGGTTGGTCATAGTATAGTACGTAACTGTATTCAGTTGGTTGGTCATAGTATAGTACGTAACTGTATTCAGTTGGTTGGTCATAGTATGGTACGTAACTGTATTCAGTTGGTTGGTCATAGTATGGTACGTAACTGTATTCAGTTGGTTGGTCATAGTATAGTACGTAACTGTATTCAGTTGGTTGGTCATAGTATAGTACGTGACTGTATTCAGTTGGTTGGTCATAGTATAGTACGTAACTGTATTCAGTTGGTTGGTCATAGTATGGTACGTAACTGTATTCAGTTGGTTGGTCATAGTATAGTACGTAACTGTATTCAGTTGGTTGGTCATAGTATAGTACGTGACTGTATTCAGTTGGTTGGTCATAGTATAGTACGTAACTGTATTCAGTTGGTTGGTCATAGTATAGTACGTAACTGTATTCAGTTGGTTGGTCATAGTATAGTACGTAACTGTATTCAGTTGGTTGGTCATAGTATAGTACGTAACTGTATTCAGTTGGTTGGTCATAGTATAGTACGTAACTGTATTCAGTTGGTTGGTCATAGTATGGTACGTAACTGTATTCAGTTGGTTGGTCATAGTATAGTACGTAACTGTATTCAGTTGGTTGGTCATAGTATAGTACGTAACTGTATTCAGTTGGTTGGTCATAGTATAGTACGTAACTGTATTCAGTTGGTTGGTCATAGTATAGTACGTGACTGTATTCAGTTGGTTGGTCATAGTATAGTACGTAACTGTATTCAGTTGGTTGGTCATAGTATAGTACGTAACTGTATTCAGTTGGTTGGTCATAGTATGGTACGTAACTGTATTCAGTTGGTTGGTCATAGTATAGTACGTAACTGTATTCAGTTGGTTGGTCATAGTATAGTACGTAACTGTATTCAGTTGGTTGGTCATAGTATAGTACGTAACTGTATTCAGTTGGTTGGTCATAGTATAGTACGTAACTGTATTCAGTTGGTTGGTCATAGTATAGTACGTAACTGTATTCAGTTGGTTGGTCATAGTATGGTACGTAACTGTATTCAGTTGGTTGGTCATAGTATAGTACGTAACTGTATTCAGTTGGTTGGTCATAGTATGGTACGTAACTGTATTCAGTTGGTTGGTCATAGTATAGTACGTAACTGTATTCAGTTGGTTGGTCATAGTATAGTACGTAACTGTATTCAGTTGGTTGGTCATAGTATAGTACGTGACTGTATTCAGTTGGTTGGTCATAGTATAGTACGTAACTGTATTCAGTTGGTTGGTCATAGTATAGTACGTAACTGTATTCAGTTGGTTGGTCATAGTATGGTACGTAACTGTATTCAGTTGGTTGGTCATAGTATAGTACGTAACTGTATTCAGTTGGTTGGTCATAGTATAGTACGTAACTGTATTCAGTTGGTTGGTCATAGTATAGTACGTAACTGTATTCAGTTGGTTGGTCATAGTATAGTACGTAATTGTATTCAGTTGGTTGGTCATAGTATAGTACGTAACTGTATTCAGTTGGTTGGTCATAGTATAGTACGTAACTGTATTCAGTTGGTTGGTCATAGTATAGTACGTAACTGTATTCAGTTGGTTGGTCATAGTATAGTACGTAACTGTATTCAGTTGGTTGGTCATAGTATAGTACGTAACTGTATTCAGTTGGTTGGTCATAGTATAGTACGTAACTGTATTCAGTTGGTTGGTCATAGTATAGTACGTAACTGTATTCAGTTGGTTGGTCATAGTATAGTACGTAACTGTATTCAGTTGGTTGGTCATAGTATAGTACGTAACTGTATTCAGTTGGTTGGTCATAGTATAGTACGTAACTGTATTCAGTTGGTTGGTCATAGTATAGTACGTAATTGTATTCAGTTGGTTGGTCATAGTATAGTACGTAACTGTATTCAGTTGGTTGGTCATAGTATAGTACGTAACTGTATTCAGTTGGTTGGTCATAGTATAGTACGTAATTGTATTCAGTTGGTTGGTCATAGTATAGTACGTAACTGTATTCGGTGGTTGGTCATAGTATGGTACGTAACTGTATTCAGTTGGTTGGTCATAGTATAGTACGTAACTGTATTCAGTTGGTTGGTCATAGTATAGTACGTAACTGTATTCAGTTGGTTGGTCATAGTATAGTACGTAACTGTATTCAGTTGGTTGGTCATAGTATAGTACGTGACTGTATTCAGTTGGTTGGTCATAGTATAGTACGTAACTGTATTCAGTTGGTTGGTCATAGTATAGTACGTAACTGTATTCAGTTGGTTGGTCATAGTATGGTACGTAACTGTATTCAGTTGGTTGGTCATAGTATAGTACGTAACTGTATTCAGTTGGTTGGTCATAGTATAGTACGTAACTGTATTCAGTTGGTTGGTCATAGTATGGTACGTGACTGTATTCAGTTGGTTCGTCATGGTATAGTACGTAACTGTATTCGGTTGGTTGGTCATAGTATATGGTACGTAACTGTATTCAGTTGGTTGGTCATAGTATGGTACGTGACTGTATTCAGTTGGTTGGTCATAGTATAGTACGTAACTGTATTCAGTTGGTTGGTCATAGTATAGTACGTGACTGTATTCAGTTGGTTGGTCATAGTATAGTACGTAACTGTATTCAGTTGGTTGGTCATAGTATAGTACGTAACTGTATTCAGTTGGTTGGTCATAGTATAGTACGTGACTGTATTCAGTTGGTTGGCCATAGTGTAGTAAGTAACTGTATTCAGTTGGTTGGTCATAGTATAGTACGTAACTGTATTCAGTTGGTTGGTCATAGTATAGTACGTAACTGTATTCAGTTGGTTGGTCATAGTATGGTACGTGACTGTATTCAGTTGGTTCGTCATGGTATAGTACGTAACTGTATTCGGTTGGTTGGTCATAGTATATGGTACGTGACTGTATTCAGTTGGTTGGTCATAGTATAGTACGTAACTGTATTCAGTTGGTTGGCCATAGTATAGTACGTAACTGTATTCAGTTGGTTGGTCATAGTATAGTACGTAATTGTATTCAGTTGGTTGGTCATAGTATAGTACGTAACTGTATTCAGTTGGTTGGTCATAGTATAGTACGTAACTGTATTCAGTTGGTTGGTCATAGTATAGTACGTAACTGTATTCAGTTGGTTGGTCATAGTATAGTACGTAACTGTATTCAGTTGGTTGGTCATAGTATAGTACGTAACTGTATTCAGTTGGTTGGTCATAGTATAGTACGTAACTGTATTCAGTTGGTTGGTCATAGTATAGTACGTAACTGTATTCAGTTGGTTGGTCATAGTATAGTACGTAACTGTATTCAGTTGGTTGGTCATAGTATAGTACGTGACTGTATTCAGTTGGTTGGTCATAGTATAGTACGTAACTGTATTCAGTTGGTTGGTCATAGTATAGTACGTAACTGTATTCAGTTGGTTGGTCATAGTATAGTACGTAACTGTATTCAGTTGGTTGGTCATAGTATAGTACGTAACTGTATTCAGTTGGTTGGTCATAGTATAGTACGTGACTGTATTCAGTTGGTTGGTCATAGTATAGTACGTAACTGTATTCAGTTGGTTGGTCATAGTATAGTACGTAATTGTATTCAGTTGGTTGGTCATAGTATAGTACGTAACTGTATTCAGTTGGTTGGTCATAGTATGGTACGTGACTGTATTCAGTTGGTTCGTCATAGTATAGTACGTAACTGTATTCAGTTGGTTGGTCATAGTATAGTACGTGACTGTATTCAGTTGGTTGGTCATAGTATAGTACGTGACTGTATTCAGTTGGTTGGTCATAGTATAGTACGTAACTGTATTCAGTTGGTTGGTCATAGTATAGTACGTAACTGTATTCAGTTGGTTGGTCATAGTATGGTACGTAACTGTATTCAGTTGGTTGGTCATAGTATAGTACGTAACTGTATTCAGTTGGTTGGTCATAGTATAGTACGTGACTGTATTCAGTTGGTTGGTCATAGTATAGTACGTAACTGTATTCAGTTGGTTGGTCATAGTATAGTACGTAACTGTATTCAGTTGGTTGGTCATAGTATGGTACGTAACTGTATTCAGTTGGTTGGTCATAGTATAGTACGTAACTGTATTCAGTTGGTTGGTCATAGTATATGGTACGTAACTGTATTCAGTTGGTTGGTCATAGTATAGTACGTGACTGTATTCAGTTGGTTGGTCATAGTATAGTACGTAACTGTATTCAGTTGGTTGGTCATAGTATAGTACGTGACTGTATTCAGTTGGTTGGTCATAGTATAGTACGTAACTGTATTCAGTTGGTTGGTCATAGTATAGTACGTAACTGTATTCAGTTGGTTGGTCATAGTATAGTACGTAACTGTATTCAGTTGGTTGGTCATAGTATAGTACGTAACTGTATTCAGTTGGTTGGTCATAGTATAGTACGTGACTGTATTCAGTTGGTTGGTCATAGTATAGTACGTAACTGTATTCAGTTGGTTGGTCATAGTATAGTACGTAACTGTATTCAGTTGGTTGGTCATAGTATAGTACGTAACTGTATTCAGTTGGTTGGTCATAGTATAGTACGTAACTGTATTCAGTTGGTTGGTCATAGTATAGTACGTAACTGTATTCAGTTGGTTGGTCATAGTATAGTACGTAACTGTATTCAGTTGGTTGGTCATAGTATAGTACGTAACTGTATTCAGTTGGTTGGTCATAGTATAGTACGTAACTGTATTCAGTTGGTTGGTCATAGTATAGTACGTAACTGTATTCAGTTGGTTGGTCATAGTATAGTACGTAACTGTATTCAGTTGGTTGGTCATAGTATAGTACGTGACTGTATTCAGTTGGTTGGTCATAGTATAGTACGTAACTGTATTCAGTTGGTTGGTCATAGTATAGTACGTAACTGTATTCAGTTGGTTGGTCATAGTATAGTACGTAACTGTATTCAGTTGGTTGGTCATAGTATAGTACGTAACTGTATTCAGTTGGTTGGTCATAGTATAGTACGTAACTGTATTCAGTTGGTTGGTCATAGTATAGTACGTAATTGTATTCAGTTGGTTGGTCATAGTATAGTACGTAACTGTATTCAGTTGGTTGGTCATAGTATGGTACGTAACTGTATTCAGTTGGTTGGTCATAGTATAGTACGTAACTGTATTCAGTTGGTTGGTCATAGTATAGTACGTGACTGTATTCAGTTGGTTGGTCATAGTATAGTACGTGACTGTATTCAGTTGGTTGGTCATAGTATAGTACGTAACTGTATTCAGTTGGTTGGTCATAGTATAGTACGTAACTGTATTCAGTTGGTTGGTCATAGTATGGTACGTGACTGTATTCAGTTGGTTCGTCATGGTATAGTACGTAACTGTATTCAGTTGGTTGGTCATAGTATAGTACGTGACTGTATTCAGTTGGTTGGTCATAGTATAGTACGTAACTGTATTCAGTTGGTTGGTCATAGTATAGTACGTAACTGTATTCAGTTGGTTGGTCATAGTATAGTACGTAATTGTATTCAGTTGGTTGGTCATAGTATAGTACGTAACTGTATTCAGTTGGTTGGTCATAGTATAGTACGTAACTGTATTCAGTTGGTTGGTCATAGTATAGTACGTAACTGTATTCAGTTGGTTGGTCATAGTATAGTACGTAACTGTATTCAGTTGGTTGGTCATAGTATAGTACGTAACTGTATTCAGTTGGTTGGTCATAGTATAGTACGTAACTGTATTCAGTTGGTTGGTCATAGTATGGTACGTAACTGTATTCAGTTGGTTGGTCATAGTATAGTACGTAACTGTATTCAGTTGGTTGGTCATAGTATAGTACGTAACTGTATTCAGTTGGTTGGTCATAGTATAGTACGTGACTGTATTCAGTTGGTTGGTCATAGTATAGTACGTAACTGTATTCAGTTGGTTGGTCATAGTATAGTACGTAACTGTATTCAGTTGGTTGGTCATAGTATAGTACGTAACTGTATTCAGTTGGTTGGTCATAGTATAGTACGTAACTGTATTCAGTTGGTTGGTCATAGTATAGTACGTAACTGTATTCAGTTGGTTGGTCATAGTATAGTACGTAACTGTATTCAGTTGGTTGGTCATAGTATAGTACGTGACTGTATTCAGTTGGTTGGTCATAGTATAGTACGTAACTGTATTCAGTTGGTTGGTCATAGTATAGTACGTAACTGTATTCAGTTGGTTGGTCATAGTATAGTACGTAACTGTATTCAGTTGGTTGGTCATAGTATAGTACGTAACTGTATTCAGTTGGTTGGTCATAGTATAGTACGTAACTGTATTCAGTTGGTTGGTCATAGTATGGTACGTAACTGTATTCAGTTGGTTGGTCATAGTATAGTACGTAACTGTATTCAGTTGGTTGGTCATAGTATAGTACGTAACTGTATTCAGTTGGTTGGTCATAGTATAGTACGTAACTGTATTCAGTTGGTTGGTCATAGTATAGTACGTAACTGTATTCAGTTGGTTGGTCATAGTATAGTACGTAACTGTATTCAGTTGGTTGGTCATAGTATAGTACGTAATTGTATTCAGTTGGTTGGTCATAGTATAGTACGTAACTGTATTCAGTTGGTTGGTCATAGTATAGTACGTAACTGTATTCAGTTGGTTGGTCATAGTATAGTACGTAACTGTATTCAGTTGGTTGGTCATAGTATAGTACGTAATTGTATTCAGTTGGTTGGTCATAGTATAGTACGTGACTGTATTCAGTTGGTTGGTCATAGTATAGTACGTAACTGTATTCAGTTGGTTGGTCATAGTATAGTACGTAATTGTATTCAGTTGGTTGGTCATAGTATAGTACGTAACTGTATTCAGTTGGTTGGTCATAGTATAGTACGTAACTGTATTCAGTTGGTTGGTCATAGTATAGTACGTGACTGTATTCAGTTGGTTGGTCATAGTATAGTACGTAATTGTATTCAGTTGGTTGGTCATAGTATAGTACGTAACTGTATTCAGTTGGTTGGTCATAGTATGGTACGTGACTGTATTCAGTTGGTTGGTCATAGTATAGTACGTAACTGTATTCAGTTGGTTGGTCATAGTATAGTACGTAACTGTATTCAGTTGGTTGGTCATAGTATAGTACGTAACTGTATTCAGTTGGTTGGTCATAGTATAGTACGTAACTGTATTCAGTTGGTTGGTCATAGTATAGTACGTAACTGTATTCAGTTGGTTGGTCATAGTATAGTACGTAATTGTATTCAGTTGGTTGGTCATAGTATAGTACGTAACTGTATTCAGTTGGTTGGTCATAGTATGGTACGTAACTGTATTCAGTTGGTTGGTCATAGTATAGTACGTAACTGTATTCAGTTGGTTGGTCATAGTATAGTACGTAATTGTATTCAGTTGGTTGGTCATAGTATAGTACGTAACTGTATTCAGTTGGTTGGTCATAGTATAGTACGTAACTGTATTCAGTTGGTTGGTCATAGTATAGTACGTAACTGTATTCAGTTGGTTGGTCATAGTATAGTACGTAACTGTATTCAGTTGGTTGGTCATAGTATAGTACGTAACTGTATTCAGTTGGTTGGTCATAGTATAGTACGTAACTGTATTCAGTTGGTTGGTCATAGTATAGTACGTAACTGTATTCAGTTGGTTGGTCATAGTATAGTACGTAACTGTATTCAGTTGGTTGGTCATAGTATAGTACGTAACTGTATTCAGTTGGTTGGTCATAGTATAGTACGTGACTGTATTCAGTTGGTTGGTCATAGTATAGTACGTAACTGTATTCAGTTGGTTGGTCATAGTATAGTACGTAACTGTATTCAGTTGGTTGGTCATAGTATAGTACGTGACTGTATTCAGTTGGTTGGTCATAGTATAGTACGTAACTGTATTCAGTTGGTTGGTCATAGTATAGTACGTAATTGTATTCAGTTGGTTGGTCATAGTATAGTACGTAACTGTATTCAGTTGGTTGGTCATAGTATAGTACGTAACTGTATTCAGTTGGTTGGTCATAGTATAGTACGTAACTGTATTCAGTTGGTTGGTCATAGTATAGTACGTAACTGTATTCAGTTGGTTGGTCATAGTATAGTACGTAACTGTATTCAGTTGGTTGGTCATAGTATAGTACGTAACTGTATTCAGTTGGTTGGTCATAGTATAGTACGTAACTGTATTCAGTTGGTTGGTCATAGTATAGTACGTAACTGTATTCAGTTGGTTGGTCATAGTATAGTACGTAACTGTATTCAGTTGGTTGGTCATAGTATGGTACGTAACTGTATTCAGTTGGTTGGTCATAGTATAGTACGTAATTGTATTCAGTTGGTTGGTCATAGTATAGTACGTAACTGTATTCAGTTGGTTGGTCATAGTATAGTACGTGACTGTATTCAGTTGGTTGGTCATAGTATAGTACGTAATTGTATTCAGTTGGTTGGTCATAGTATAGTACGTAACTGTATTCGGTTGGTTGGTCATAGTATGGTACGTAACTGTATTCAGTTGGTTGGTCATAGTATAGTACGTAACTGTATTCAGTTGGTTGGTCATAGTATAGTACGTAACTGTATTCAGTTGGTTGGTCATAGTATAGTACGTAACTGTATTCAGTTGGTTGGTCATAGTATAGTACGTAACTGTATTCAGTTGGTTGGTCATAGTATAGTACGTAACTGTATTCAGTTGGTTGGTCATAGTATAGTACGTAACTGTATTCAGTTGGTTGGTCATAGTATAGTACGTAACTGTATTCAGTTGGTTGGTCATAGTATAGTACGTAATTGTATTCAGTTGGTTGGTCATAGTATAGTACGTAACTGTATTCAGTTGGTTGGTCATAGTATAGTACGTAACTGTATTCAGTTGGTTGGTCATAGTATAGTACGTGACTGTATTCAGTTGGTTGGTCATAGTATAGTACGTAACTGTATTCAGTTGGTTGGTCATAGTATAGTACGTAACTGTATTCAGTTGGTTGGTCATAGTATAGTACGTAACTGTATTCAGTTGGTTGGTCATAGTATAGTACGTAACTGTATTCAGTTGGTTGGTCATAGTATGGTACGTGACTGTATTCAGTTGGTTGGTCATAGTATAGTACGTAACTGTATTCAGTTGGTTGGTCATAGTATAGTACGTAACTGTATTCAGTTGGTTGGTCATAGTATAGTACGTAACTGTATTCAGTTGGTTGGTCATAGTATAGTACGTGACTGTATTCAGTTGGTTGGTCATAGTATAGTACGTAACTGTATTCAGTTGGTTGGTCATAGTATAGTACGTAACTGTATTCAGTTGGTTGGTCATATATATGGTACGTGACTGTATTCAGTTGGTTGGTCATAGTATAGTACGTAATTGTATTCAGTTGGTTGGTCATAGTATAGTACGTAACTGTATTCAGTTGGTTGGTCATAGTATAGTACGTAACTGTATTCAGTTGGTTGGTCATAGTATAGTACGTAACTGTATTCAGTTGGTTGGTCATAGTATAGTACGTGACTGTATTCAGTTGGTTGGTCATAGTATAGTACGTAAATGTATTCGGTAGGTTGGTCATAGTATAGTACGTAACTGTATTCAGTTGGTTGGTCATAGTATAGTACGTAACTGTATTCAGTTGGTTGGTCATAGTATAGTACGTAACTGTATTCAGTTGGTTGGTCATAGTATAGTACGTAACTGTATTCAGTTGGTTGGTCATAGTATGGTACGTGACTGTATTCAGTTGGTTGGTCATAGTATAGTACGTAAATGTATTCAGTTGGTTGGTCATAGTATAGTACGTGAC
>MU827388.1:0-31767 GCA_029204205.1 Desmophyllum pertusum
AATAACTGAACATTGATTTCCAGAGTCCATCGTAGCAAGCAATTTTTCTTCGGAGGTGAGGACAATCTTGGGACATGCATTCCCTAGAAAAAATGGAAATACTGTACTGTGTAGAGGCTGTGAAGTGGTATTTCCAGCAATCATAATAAGGGTAAAATGCTGGGTATTTAGTGTTACGACGAATGTATCGACGCTATTAGAGCCTGGATCAAGAAATGTGATGAATTGATACAGCCGCAGGGTTTCATTAATTTTTAAAGTAAGCGGCTTACCATGGTATAATAGGCGGCTGTGACCAAGAAAGGGGCCGTAAGTCCCCTCTTTGCTAGGGGGTATGGGGGCATGCCCCCCCAGAAAATTTTGGAAATGTAGAAGATCGGAAATGCAATTTCCAGCATTCTGGGAGTCAAATCTAGTGCTCTATATGACAATTTTTATCGATCACAGTAGATCTCAAGTATTTTATACGATCTTTCGATTATTCTATATGAAGTTTGAAGTTTAAAGACTTACTCTGTTACAGTCGTTGTTTTTTTCTTTCATAAATCTTAACTTAATCTTAAAAGTAAACTCTCAGAAAGCCAGAAGACTTGATTAGTAAGCGGCGGCAAGAGGCATCGTAGGCGGCGTAGACCGCCGGTAGCCGGCTTCTAATGAAACCCCTGCGCAGCTGTTATTGAGAGTTAAGTACTTTTTGGCCCTCAATTGAGAAAAGTCGAAGAAAGAAGCAGATCGTTGTTCGGGTTAGTGATTAACTTTTAAGAAGGCAGGAAACGGCTGATAGTTGTACCACGCCATGCAGTTGCCGCTAGGGGACACACGTTGAATTGCATTTACCTGAAATTTCACGATAAAATGCGTGTATTTCCTTTGTACAAAACCTACTAACCAGAAGGGAATATTAACTGGTCTGTGCTAGTTGACTGCCCGCGTTAGTGCGTGCGTGTATAAATCTGTATATTCACAACGATAAGTAGTTTCAAGTGGTACTGTTTATTATGCTGTACAAGGTGGTTCTAACTTTTGAGTCTGTGGATGAAACCCTAGTGTGTGACCATTCAAATGAAAGCTATCGAGCAGTACTTTCATGTGGTACTGTTTATTATGCTGTACAAGGTGGTTCTAACTTTTGAGTCTGTGGATGAAACCCTAGTGTCCATTCAAATGAAAGCTATTGAGCAGTTCTTTCATGTGGTACTGTTTATTATGCTGTACAGGTGGTTCTAACGTTTGAGTCTGTGGATGAAACCCTAGTGTGTGACCATTCAAATGAAAGCTATTGAGCAGTACTTTCAAGTGGTACTATATATTATGGCTGAAACCTGAATCGTGTTTAATTAAAAGGAAACCCTCGCGCACAGAATCAAGCGGTTCAGACACATCATGCTGATTAAATTGTAGTCACACTCACAAGCTTGAGACATTTAGCAGCGGCAGTTTGGCGGGAACTGCGCGTGGCGGTTTTGGCAGGAATGGATACGCGTGTGGCAGTTTTGGCGGGAACCTACGCCCGCGCAGTGCGTTTGACCGCTGTGAAGGTCATAGAGCCAATGCTATAACCTGTTGTCTATTGTTATTAGAGCCAATGACATGCTTCGTGCCGAGAGGTACTGGGCGACATGTACACTTTCTGACTACAAGATGCTTTGCAGAGACCCTGAAATTCAACACCAGTTTTCATCACATTGTAGAAAACCCCTGCATCCTTCATTTCAAGGAAACTATTTGCGCGTCCACTCGAGCAGACAACTCAGCGATGGCTCGCTTGAGGCGAGGGGGATCTGTGAAGAAATATATAAATAGTTCTCTCTCCATGAGCTTCAAGCTGTCCGAGCGGAGGACCTGGAGACGAAAAAGTGAGATGACGTCACAAAGTGGAGAACGCAATGTGGCTACAAGGAGAGAGAGCCTGGGATCGAGGTTGTGTGGCTAGCTTAAGGGGCGGGGAGGGGGGGCGGGGTATTATAGTTCATAAAAATCAAGAAAGGATGATCTAAGAGAAGGATTCTCCGTGCCCCATGATAATTTTTGAAATATATTAATAGCTTCGAACCTGTAAGGGTCTATAAGGGACCGCTACGTCACGGATGGCGTAAATTAAGCGTATATTTTTGTTCAAGTTCGCCATTTGTAATCCGTCTCAATCTTCCCCAATCTTAACCATCCTTGTTCCCTTCAGTTTATTATTACCTGTTTGATGTTTTTCTACGTAAGCAAACTATTATTTTGAAGTTTCCTTTGATTTGAAGGTAATTTTTTACATCGCCAACCTTACCTTTTTCTTGGCTTCGCATTCTTTTATGATATCCTTAATGGACTGTTCTAGAGTGACAAGAAGTTCATCCAACTGATTCAAACCATCCGCTATACGCTGTAGAATAAAAAAATCAAGAGAAATGAATTTTAACATTCAAAGGGCGCTTCCCTCCCTTGAGCTGAAGCCTATCTTGACCGATAGCAACTACAGTATCGTTCAAATAAAGTCGAAGCTCCCGTAAGCGGACACCCTTGGGAAGCAGATAAAGTGTCCGCAACTGGAGCTGGTCGCTTACGGGAATGAGAAAATACAGAGGTTATATGAGCTAGAGTTCAAACAGGGTTTTGTCAAGGCGGCCGTAAGTAGAACTGTCCGCTTTCGAGTGTCCGCTCAGAGAGCTTCGACTGTAATTGCTAGCCGGCGGCAATCAGAAATAGAATACAGTCGAAGCTCTCTGAGCGGACATTCTCGTAAGCGGACAGCTGTACTTGACAAAACCTCGTTTGAACTCTAGCTCAAATACAAACTCTGTATTTATACATTCCCGTAAGCGGCCAGCTCCAAATGGAGTTCCTGAGGTTTCTCTTATGGGAGCTTCAACTGTTCGCTCAAAGCAGAAATCTTGCTACCTATTATCCTGTATCGAAAGGGAAAGTCACTTTAAGACGTTTTAGTCAGAGGAGTTATAGGATTTACCATATTTACTTGAAAGAGCACCTCCCCCGATTCAGAGCCGCACTCGAATAAGCACCGCATCAAAGAGTCGAAAAATTTAGAAAGTGCTGTGGCAAGTTTGTACAGGCGACCTGTAGCCGCTGTTGTAACATGGTGGACTGGAGGAACATCATTACCTGAGGACTCAACTGAGGTAAGCCGCCTGTCGTAGCTGATTCTCCATACACGGTCTTTACACATTGCTGAAGGTTACTCTCCCTAAAAAAAGAGCCATTTAAAACATCAAGTCACACTGAAAACTGAATAAAATTGTTTTTGTTAGAGTGGTGTTCAATTGAGTGTTGTAAAACCAAAACAACCAAAACCAAAGCAATGGCCAATCACAAGAAACATATACACATACAACACAATGAACCGATGAGAACTCAAAGCAAACACAGTCAGCTCTCGTTATAGCGGACACCCTCGGGACGTAGTAATAGCATGAGTCCGCAAGTCCATTTTCAGTCAAACCTCTATAGCTTTCGCCAGGTAGAGGGCTGGATTTTGTCCGTAATAGCGGGTGTCCGTAATAACGGGGTGTCCGCAAGGCGAGAGTTGACTGTAAAGGTAACGGGCGCCAAGCGCGGGAAAACGCGTGTGACCAAATAGCGATTGGATTTGGATTTGTATCTGATTGGTTGAGAAGGTGGCGTGAGTTTTTTTTAAGCCAATAAAGCAAAACCAAAGCAATTCCGGATTACTTTCCCCCCTCCGCTCAAAAACTGTAAAATTCCGGTTATAATACAGTGTAGCTGGTTATAGGACACGAGAGATTATGACCGAAGCAGGAAGTTGCTTCTCCTTCTGGTTTAACCCTTTCACTCCCATGAGTGGCCAAGTTTTAAAAAAATTCCAAATTTGGTTAAGTAAAATATCGAGAAACACCGCTGCGCATGAAAGTACTGCTCAATAGCTTTCATTTGAATGGTCACACACTAGGGTTTCATCCACAGACTTAAAAGTTAGAACCACGGTAATTGATTCAAGGTTTGACTCTGGGATTTACTCAAAACAACAATAGAACATACAGTTGTTTCCAAGCCTCCTCCTGTCTGCTGCCTGAGGAGGCCAAAGACACAGTGAATTCCTCGAGTTGTCCTGCCAGCTTCTGGCTCCATTCTACGAGCTGATTGTAAGCCAGAAAAATCTCCTTCGTCCTGTCCTCCTCCCCCACAGGTGGGCTTTCAAGTACCCGGTATAGCCCCTCCATGAAATGATCTCGGCCGTCGATAGTCCCTCGAGAGGGGTGGGGTGGGTGGAGAGCATGTTTCCTCCATAACTGCCTGTGGCGAGAGTTAAGGATAAATCTATAATAGAAGGTGTTCATCCATCTTAATCTTCTCCATCCTCAACCATCCTTGTTCCTGCTTATTTTATCATCATCTCTTTGGTGTTCTTCTACCTTAGTAAACTATTATTTTAAGGCTTTCTTCAGTTTGAAGGTAATTTTACACTTCGCAAAAATGACTTAAAATATTGTGACATAGCTCCTTTAAATTTACTGTCACTTTATTCCCGCTTTATTGTCATCAAGGGATTATAGAATATAGAATATGAGAATAGAGCCCTGAAAATGTACAGGGTTCATACTTGTTTCAGCAACAGTTTACCAGAACTTTTCCAGGACTTCTTCAGGATTACCCTCAAATTGAAGGAAACTTAAAAATAATTGTTTATAAAGGTAAAAAAACACCAAAGAGGTAATAATACACCAAACAGGAACAAGGATGGTTTGAGGATGGAGAAGATTAAGACGGATTGCAAACGACGAACTTGAAAATTTAAGGCTAAGTTTTTTAAGATGAGCAAACCATGACATAGCTCTTTAAACTTTATACAGTTGAACCTCTCTACAACGGCCACCCTGGGGAGGAATTAACCGGCCGCTGTAGAGAGGTGGCTGTTGCAGGGAGGTTTCAATAAGAGTGAAAAGTATGGATAGACGTACGATTGGGACGAAAATCCTGGCCGTTGTGGAGAGGTGGCCGCTATAGAGAGGTGGCTGTTAGTGGAGGTTCGACTGTATAACTAATGGTGTAACTTTTTCCGTGTGTGGTCGCACATCCACATGTAACTTCTGTACTTCCCACACCTTGTTCTCCCGGTTCCCACCCCTTCCGTTGCAGTTCTGCCTTTTTGTGGTTTTTCTATTGCAAAATATTATGCAATGTTGCAAAAGTTTTTGCTATTTCTCTCACTTGCCGCCCGTTCTTCTCCCGCAGACCTTCTATCCCCTTCACTCCCGGGTTCCCGCCCCTCTGTCCCCACCCCAACATCCACATATCATTAAAGGAGCTATATCACGACATTTTAAGTCATTTTTGCGAAGAACAAAATCACCTTCAAATTGAAGAAAGCCTCAAAATAATAGTTTACTAAGGTAGAAAAACACCAAAGAGGTAATAACAAACCAAACAGGAACAAGGATGGTTGAGGATGGAGACGATTAAGACGGATTGCGAACGTCGAACTTGAAAATATTGGCCAATTTTTTCAAGATGCGCCATATCTCCTTTAAGCAGATAGGGATGCGAATAAAGAAAATCATCAACCAAGGGATAATTATTGTCTTGATGTAACACCAAATTCTCATACATTGTAACTAACATTAACCCTTTCACTCACAGAGTCAAACCTTGAGTCAATAAATGTTGTCGTACCTTTTGAGTCTGTGGATGAAACCCTAGTGTGTGACCATTCAAATGAAAGCTATTGAGCAGTACTTTCAAGTGGTGCTGTTTGTTTTGACAATTTTGCAAAATGAAATTCAAGATTTTTTCCTCAGTTTTGAACTTAGCACTCTTGGGAGTGAAAGGGTTAAGAGAGACGTAGGGCAATGAGTAAGGATAATTAGTATTTTGAGGATACAGAGCGAGCTTCCATTCCCTTGACTGCATCACCAAGTGTGCTCTCCAAGGTGCTAAACAAGCGATGAGTGTCACGATTCTTACGCCCTTCAACTTCAAGAGTCATTGAAAGAAACTCGTGACGAGAACGCTGAAGTAGAAGTTGGGTGATGACCTGAACAATACAAAAATAGTGGGTGAATACCACGTGGTCACTGTAGAAAAACTAACAAACTAACAAACAAGCAAGCAAACAAACAGGCAGGCAAGCAAGTACATGTAAGCAAACAAAGGAGAGAAATTGTATTGTACGAATATGGCCACCATGACGTCATGTGAAAGCACTAATCTCGTACCCAGATGTTCTCGCTCTAGGGTTGAGAAGATCTGGGTACGAGATTAGTGAAAGCACTATACTTTTTCCAGAGTTTCTAGACTCTATATGGACCCTGACTTTTAAAGTAGGCTACAAAACAGACCTGGTCCTGTTTGGATGTAAAGTAGTCCTGTCTTGCTATCTTCAGCTCATAGTCTCCCTTCAGGATACTTGTTGCTTGTAGCTCTCCCAGCTCCTGCACCAGCCCAGGAAGGGCCTTCTCAGTGAGCTCCCCTATCTCCATCTTGACTTGAGAAAGAGCTTTTTGAACTTCAAGGAGTTTGGCACTGATCAAAACAAAATGGTTCATTTAAAACAGTAAGTCAATTGATCGATCAAATTGTTCTGATTGATCAATTAAACAATCAGTCAATCTGTCCGTCCGTCCGTCAGTCAGTCATTAAGCCAGTCAGTCAGTCAGTCAGTCAGCCAGCCAGTCAGTCTGCCAATCTGAATCAGTCAGCAGCCAGTCAGATAGCCTGTCAGTCAGACAGTCCACTAGTCAGTCAGTCAGTCAGTCAGTCTGTCAATCGGTCAGTCAGTCAGTCTGTTAATCGGTCCATCCGTCCATCCGTCCGTCCGTCCGTCCGTCAGGCAGTCAGTCAGTCAGTTGTAGTGTATCTAACCTCATGATGTCAGTGCCTGGTGGGTTGGTCTCCCATGACAAGCTTTTCAATCTCTCCTCGGCAGTTTTGAGTGCTGTGGTTACTCCTGTTGCTGTGGCCATGTTATGAATTCTTTTACTTTCACTTGAGGCATAACTGAGGCATAACAACAAACACAAAGTCACATGACAGTAGGGAGAACAGAATGTTGACGATGACACATGATGGTTAAAGTCCACTAACAGCCCTCTCAAAAACTCGGGCCAAACTGGCCAGTAGCTTTATATCCCGGTTTCCTTAGCACGAAGCCAACTAGGAGAATTGTTACTCCCTGGGTGGGAGGCTAGTCCAATGCCAGGTTACCTCCAGCATTTTGTCAGGTTGCCCTAACAGTTCGCCAGTACCCATTTATACTCCTGGGTGGAGAGAGGCACTGTGAAAGTGACTTGACCACGAACACAACACAATGACCCCAGCCAGTGCTCAAACCCAGATCACACAATCCGGAGTGCAACGTGCTAACAATAGGCCACCATGCACATCTCCGACGTACAGGTATAAATTATAGTAAAGGGTTTCATCAATCACTTACACAGACTGCAGTCTTGCCAGCTCTTGGCAATCATTGAAATTGACATCACCATTTTCCCCTGATAGAGTGAAAGGGAAAAAATTAAGAAAGGAAGGAAGAGAGGATGGAAGGGAAGAAAGGACAGAAAAGAAATCAAGAAAGGAGGGAGGACATTTTCAATTTGTTCACTAGTTTATTGATAACTTCAGTCTATATTGTATGGGCTTACACTCATAAGCATGAAAATAGCACCTGAAGGTGGCATGTCTCAGTCTTCTAGATAGAGAGGGTCTCAGGTCAAAAACCCAACAAGGTTGGCTACCTGACCTGACAGATTAATGGAAAACTTCTGAAAATTTAGTGCGACGACCCGTTGCAATTCTTCATTTCAAGACAACACCTTGCCGTTTTAATACTTACATTGTATCTGGAACCCTGATGTCTGAATAATTCATTAAAAATGCATTATTATAGGGCAGGGAACAGCTACTGAGTTGAGGTGGAATATACATTGTACAGTAAAATGTTTTTACAAGTGTACTGAGAATTAGATCCCCACCTCTAACTAGAAGGGTTGAGGGATCACTGATTTCCAGCAGATCGTATCTTGATTTCTCTTCCCTTCCAGCCATCTCTGCAATTCCCTAGAAAAACAATCAAGAGTGTTATGCACGATCGAAATGCCTTTTCCTCGTTTTCAAAACAAGTCCTGGTACACAACCTTTCATATGGAAATGAGTTTTCATTGTCTTGCAAATCAAACTCATTTCCATATGAAAGGTTGTGCACCAGGACTCATTTTGAAACAGAGGCAAAAGGCAACTCGGAAATTTCCTATTGAATAATACTAACTGAAGATTTTTTACCTCAAAGAACTGTTTTCTTGTGTAAGCAGTTAGTTCTCCAGTAAACCTTTCCTCAGATGTGTAGTAATCGTCGTAGGGAAGTTGGGACAAAAATGATGTACATGTAGAAATACCCACTCCTATAAAAAAATGTACAACTGATTGGTTAAAAGTAATGTTGATACACTGTAATACTTTAAATAGCAGCCTGGCTAAGGCAGATGACATCATGCAATTTTGCTTGATGTCAAGTTTTCTTCAACTACCCTGTACAGGTATCTAATGGTTAATTATTATTTAAAAAAATAATTACCGTAAATCCTTGAATAAGCGCCCCCCTCTCGAATAAGCACCCCCCACCTTATCCTAAATTTGAAATAAGCGCCCTGGGCGCTTATTTGAGGATTTACGGTAATTAAGATGTTTAATTTATCTAAGGCTTTGCATCAAGGAAAAAAAGAAGTAGTCTTCATGAGCCTAACGGCCCACAACTGATGGTGCTTCAAACACTGGTCTCTGTAGCATGAAGAACATACTGTAGCAGTATCGCTACTCCCCCTGGATAGGATGCTAGTCCATCACAGGTTACTTCACAGCATTTTTGTCAAGTTTCCTCAACAATTTGCCAGAGTAGTCTTGATCACACATTTTGCTTAATGAAATGAAAATTTTATTTTGTGCTTCTGAAGGGAGAAAGGTGTATTTTGTGCACTGTGAAAACTATTTATGTACAGATCTGTTGTATAGATCTACATACACATGTACATTCTACCTTCTTGTCCTGCATATAATGCTATCATCTCAGAAACAGACTTCTCCAACTGCTCTAAAGCAGTGTTTCATCTATTATAAAAGACAAAATTAATAAAATAATTAAGACGGATTCCGCTCAAACGTTCGAGCAATAAGTGCAAAAATTAATTACTAAAAAACTACTCATAGCACGGTAACATTTTGAATACTATTTGAAACATATCACTTTAATTCACTTCTCCAAGTGACCCCGCAATTAAATTCTCAAGCATTCTCGAGAAAATTAATGTCAAACCTCGTAAAAAATGATAAAAAAACGCACGCCATTTGTTTTGAACTAACACGAAGCGTCTTTTTAATTAACATATGTAATGACTTCTCTCGCGGGGTCAGCTTGGGAGCTAATTTATCGATAATTTCTTCTTAACTGTATTCAAAATGTTACCGTGCTATGAGTATTTTTTTGGTAACTTAATTTTTTGCACTTTTTGCTCGAACGTCCAGCGGAAATCGTCTTAATAGTATGCCAGAGCTCTGTATGGGACGGTCCTTTTTAAAGCTTTGTTTGATGTACTGTACTGTTAAAAGGTTAAAGCCTCTCTACAAGTCAATAGCCCTTTTCACGGTTAGCTTGTGATATTTGCATAACAATACACTTGAACATAGAAGCGAGGCAATTTCGGGCACAAGCTGCAAAACATCGTGTTTTTCTTGAACTCCTTCAACTCTTTTAGTATAAAAACAGTTTTAAAATGTAGAAGAACTGAAATTATTTTAGTTTACATTGTTTTTAGAAAAAATTGTAAAACGAATTTTCTCTATTAATAAATAGTAGATTCGCATAAGCAACAGGGAGATCGGGTTACGATATTTACGGCAAATTTTAACTAAAATAGTTGTATATTTAGTTGTTCTCCGTTTTTAAACTATTTTTATACTAATATAGTTCAAGGAGCTCAAGAAAATCACGATGTTTTCCAGCTTGTGCCCGAAATTGCCTCGCTTCTATGTTTAGCTGTATTGTTATGCAAATATTTCAGGTTAACCGTGAAAAGGGCTATTGGCTTATCAGGCCGGAGCTTAACTCCGGTTTCCATAGCATGAAGTGACTACTAGGAGTATTGCTTCTCTCCTGGATGGGATGCTAGTCCATCTGTAACCTCGACAGCATTTTTGTCAGGTTGCCCTGACAATTTGCCGGTATCCATTTTACTCCTGGGTGGAGAGAGGCACTGTGAGAGTAAAGTGTCTTGCCCAAGAACACAACACAATAACCCCGGCCAGTGCTCAAACTCAGACAACTCGATCTAGAGTCCAATGCACTAACCATTAGGCCACCTCGTCTCCCTTGACGTACTGTAGTACAATTAATCTTGCAATCTTACCAGTGTATTGTCAGCTTGGCTGGACTCAAGGCTTGCTTTGTATTTTTGTTTATGTTCCTGAACCACAGTATTTAGTTTAGAAAGCTTGTGAGTCAACCCTGTATGATGAAGACTGAGATCATGCAAAAGAAGATACAATGTTAGACTGAGATCTTACTAATGAAAATAATAACATTAATAATAATTATTATAATATACTCACCACAGGATATTGCAATTTTTGACAATCAGTTCTGATTACATGTACAATGTAGTTCCCTACTCAAGGCATATGAGGCAATATATGCCATTACTACCTGATTTGGAAAGACCATGAGCTTTGAGTTTAGTCACGTGCACACGTGCAAAGTCACATTTTTCAAAATAATAAAAATCCCATTTTCCCTCTGTTTCCTCATTCTTTCCCCAGTAATTTAATTGCAATATCCTGTGGTGAATACATGTATTATTTTCTTCACGAGCCTAGTGGCCCACAACTGCCGGAGCTTATCTGGTTTCTGTAGCATGAAGCGACTAGGAGTATTGCTACTCCCCTGGATGGGATGCTAGTCCATCACAGGTTACCCCCAGCATTTTGTCGCCGGTACACATTTATACTCCTGGGTGAAGAGAGGCAATATGAGAGTAAAGTGGCTTGCCCAAGAATACAACACAGTCACCCCGGCAAGGGCCAGACCGCTTGACCAGGAGTCCAGCAGACCAAGCGGTCCGGGTTTGAGCCCTGGCTGGGGTGACTGTGTTGTATTCTTGGGCAAGAATATTATTATAAAACAATAATTATTCCATCTGAATTCTTGGTTTGCGCCTTGTTGGTGGATATCGGTGTATGACATTTGCAGACTGCAGACTAACCCTAACCCTAACCATAAACTAAACTTACCCTAAATTTAACCCTAATCCTAGCCCAAGGGTTAAGGTTAGTTTATGGTAGTCTGCAGACTGCAAATGTCAGACACCGGGTGAATATTTAATTAGCTTCTCTTGTGTTTATTCCACCAACATGGCAGCCATGTCTTTGTCATTTTCACCACTAGGGATTGGTTAGGTTACATGTACATACATGTATGTCAGTGGTTTTAAATAAAGGGACACATAAAACCAGCATACATGACATAGCTAATTTAAGTACCAAGATAATTATGTGGAAAGAAATGATGGTATAGTACCGCTCGAAAATAAGTGAACCATCTAATGCGTTGACAAAAAAGAGCCAACGCGTTGGTGCATTTTTTGCCAATGCGTTGGCTAATGCGTTTTCCTGTGCCTTTGTTATTCATTTTGGCACTATCAGTTTACTTTCTTTTGTGTTTGTTCTAAAAGTGACACAAAAGGTCGGACGAGTCAAACTGAAATAAACATGCATAGATAGTTGCTTGGCGTTTGACTTGAATTCACACTTGAAATGCTGACTTACATAATGTACTCAGTCGAAAAAATCAAGATAGAAATTTAAATATTTTTTCATGATATATATATATATATTTTTAGAATAATTATGGTTTACAAGTGTACAACACCTTAATGTATTCCTCTGTGAAACTATCTTCTGAAGTCTTTGCTTCATCAATTGTACCTCTTTCCCTAAAGAGTCCACTTCATTTCTATAAATTATAAAGAAGATCATGCAGAAAACAGCAACAAAATCAATCAATGACCAACACATCATTTCTCCTCATTACATACAGTGTACATGTAGAAGATCTATGAGACCTCAAAAAATAACAACCTGTGTGTAACAAGCTGTGAAGGATTCAAAATCTGCAATAAACTACAGTCAAACCTGTATATAACGGCCCTGTATCAAGCGGTCACCCTGTATTAAGCGGCCAGTTTTCACAGTCGCGAATTTTCGCCCATACAAACTTTGTATTTGCTACCTGTATTAAACGGTCACCTGTATTAAGCGGTCGCGGCCACCCTTTAGCAGTCCTATGTTTGTCTGTCTTTGTTATTTTTACCTGTATTAAGCGGCTCACACTTGAATGAAAACCTAAAACCACATATTATTTTACGATTTTATTTCACTTAAAAATGGATCCATCAACACTACAGCACCATCGACACCCCTTGAGCTAAAACTGCACGTAGTTCTCCGATTTTGTAAATGCTTTGTAGATCTCAATGTACATGTAATGAAGTACAGTTGTATAAAATGATAAAGAAAGAATATTGTTCCTTTGTAATTACTGCTTGACTTGAAACCCTTCTTCGCCTAGCTTTTTATGTGTTACTGTTAGCTTGAATGAGTTGCTAGTGTATAATACTTTAATAAAATTGACATTTGACCACGCCCACAAAGTATTTTTGGTGAACCTGTATTATTTAAGCGGCAACCTGCATTAAGCGGCCAATTTCCAATTCCCGAGGGTGACCGTTATATACAGGTTCGACTGTACTACTGCTATTAAGCGCCCAATCTAGGCAGAGTGACTCAATTAGTACAAAATGAATGTTCAACATTATATGTACATGTCAGCCAGCCTGAAAATCACTTGACACAGGAACAGACCTACAGTGCACATGTACATCTTCTTTAATTTCTACTTCTTATTTCTAAAAGGAACAAAAGTCCAAAACCAATGACGTCCATCTACATGTAGTCCTGTTCCGTGCTGTTTTCTTGGCCACCACCCATGCCCGGCGGGTATAAAGTACAGATCACAGTCACCCTAAGGCTAGCCCTAACCTAACTCTAAAGCTAATCCTAACTCTAACCCTAACATTAGGGTTAGCCTTAGGGTTAGGTTAGGGCTAGCCTTAGGGTGACCTGTGACCTGTACTTTAGACCCGCTGCATTCATCCACTGTATCAGAGTGTTGACGTATTTTGCTGCCAAGGGCTCAAGGGGGACAATATGTTTAAAAACTAGTTGTAACACACTAGACGAGAGTTTTACATGACCCAATGTATCAGTACTTTCAGGCAGTACTGCTGTACAGTATATTTTAAAAATAAATTTAGTTGAACAAAATATATCATTGTACCTTAACACTTCACTGGAAAATTCTTCTTCTTCATGCAATAACATTGACAGGGTCTTCTCAACTTGATCATTCTACAGGAAACAGGAAAATGTGTGTAATATACATGTACATGTAAATTTATTTAATTTCTTCAGCCTTGACATGCGGCGATGCCCACATTTGGAATTACACAACTAGTTGTCGAAAAATTTAAAGGATTTGTATGGCTGGATGCAAGCCTTGCCATCCAGCCATACAAATCCAAACTTTCAAACCACTATAAAATATCACGCTTACGCATCAGCGGTCTCAAAATTGGCAACCTTACTAATTTCATCATGCTCTTTCCATTTCTGGCAACCAATTTGTTCTACCGCCTATTTTTATGATTGACATGGTCATGTGACCATAATTTTATTATGCAAAGGGCCTATTCCTCCTCTGGTTGCTACGTAACTCAAGGGAGAGAGCTCTGAAAACTGGCTGCTAGTGTTAACCAGTGATGCCAGGCTGTTGTCCAGGTTGTTGTCCAGTGATGTCAGGCTGGACTTCTCCTGGACTACTCCCGTACAAGTACATGTAACTGCAGTTGAACCTCTCTAATACGGACACCAAAGGGGTGACGTAGCAAAGTGTCCATATTAGAGAGGTGTCTGTATTATAGAGGTCATGAATATGACGTCACTTGAAAGGCTCCACTGACAATACTGAGATCTCGATGATAAATGGTGTCATAACATGTCGATTAACTGATTGAAAACAAATGCTACTTTTATTGTATGAACAATGAGGCAACAGATTAACTTTGATCTGTAAGCTTCTGCAACCACAAACAGGAAATTGTATTGAATACGAACTGTCATAACTTGGCCTGTCCGTAATAAAGAGGTTAACTTTATATGAATTTGCTCTTTGGCCGAAATTTATTGTCCGTTGTCCGTATTAGAGAGGTTTTCTTTATAGAGAATGTATGAGCATTTTGCGGGACCAAGGGAACTGTCCGTAATAGAGAGGTGTCCGCAAGGAGAGGTTCGACTGTATTTGTACCTTGCTACAAATGATTTGAGCAGGCCACAAATTAATAATTAATTTTTAATGGTGAGGTCAGACAGAGTAATGTACTGCAATAAATTATCTTGGATTTTTTACTGCCCTACCAAAACATTACATTTGAAAATTGAACTGAAAAGGTACATGTACATGTACATGTATGCCCCCTATCACAGACTCAGAAGGGGAAGCCGAGACCCCATCACAGAACTGCAAAACAAACAATAAAACCTAGCAGAGCACCATCAAGCTTTGAAAAAGCTGGATGCACAACAAAGTAGTTTACATGTACAATGTAGGTGGTCAGGTGCGGATCCAGGAAAAAACTTGACCGGTTTACTAGAGTCTGAGCATCGAATCTATGGAAGTCCGGAGGCAAATGTTTTTAGATTTTCACTCTCCAAAATTATATTTATCTTGATTTTGAGTCATTTGGAAAATTTGACCGATTTCTGTAAAACGGTGTAAGCCGGTCTGGAACCGCGCCTGGTGGTAATAATTTCAAGATGGCCTCAGTCCCTACGGTTTTCAACTTGGAGTTGCCAGTCGAACATAAGAGCCAGTTGCTGGCTTCTAATGACTGTCAGTCCTGCTCATACATGTACATGTACTACAATAAGTAGGTTTTAACTTACCTCAAGAATATAAGCACCAGAAGAATGGAGTTCATTGAATCTGCAAAATGACAAGTGATGATGGATAATAATAATAATAACTACCTTATATACATGTACATGTATTGCTTATGCATACATTGTAGCTGTTCTAAGCGCTTTGCAAATTAAAGTAGAATGGATAAATGTGTAAATTATTTTTTGGGCACGAATTTGGCAATATTTTACATGAAGATAAATTTTCTCTGATATATTTTTGAGGCCTAGGATTCAAGCTGCCTCAGCCCCTAGGTGTTGTTCCTTGGTCGTGCGTAGTGCGCATGGAGTTGTGGGACTGATGCAGGCAAGAGGACGGCTCCACCTTTCACCTCCTAACCATCAAGCACCGCGCTCCCTGTTTTCCCGCCCTTTACCAATGAAAATGCAACAAAGCCTGGGGACGAGGGAGAGATTCAAGAGTGTGCAGTATACTGGGATGTGTGGTCTTTGGCATATGCCAGCATGTACATGTAATCAAGGCATTGCTTGGCATAAACTGGCTGGCAATAGGCCTTGGCCGATTGGTGTACAATTTTGAAAACTGTGGCATGGGACTCGCACTCCCTGTATACGCGAGATCCGTCGGGGACCCCGTAAGATTTGGACTGTTTCCTGAAGAGTTGGCAGGTCTGCCATCATGCCACTCTCCCCCCCCCCCCCCCCCCCCCCCCCCCACTGGGGACGAGGTTGAGATCGATGGAGAAGAACCCCGTTATAAAGTTAAAGACTGTTGATAAAGTAATTATACACTTAATCTTACCTCTTTAAATCTTCGACAGATAAAACATTAGACTCGTGGATATTTTCACAGAGCCATTCCAAGAACGGAACGACTGATTTGCAGTCGAAGAGCCATTCCAGAGTGTCCCCTTCAAACTCGTTCGCCTTTGGATAGCCGATGCGAGACAACGCACGCAAAATCCTTCCACCCTGATTCATTGTATCCTGAAATGAATCAATTTGTGCTGGGTGTGTTCGATGCATATGTACACAACATGTCAGAAAGCCCAGACGAAAGGAAAACCAACTAGACTGCACGTTTGGTCGCCATTTTGGTTTTCCCGCGTAAGTTTACTGCGCATGACAGTAAAAAATGGTAAATAAATTTCCATTCTCGTTCCCAAATCCCCTCTGATGAAAAACCACGAGTTATAGTTGTTGCGGGAGCGGGATGGGAAGGGAGAACAAAACGGGAGGCTAAACGTAAAAACAGCTGCCTTCTCTCTGGCAAACCACTTTACGCGAGAATGGAAATCAAAGGTCGCATCTTTTTTAATGACGTCCGTTTTCCGCGTGAAGCCGAAGGAAATAAAAGAGTCTGGAGACGAGTGTTATAATAATTATAATAGAATACATTTATGACGTAGCCTCCGGAACACGCTTCTGACGGTCTTCACAACTTCACTGCTTTTCTACTCTCTAAATCGTCAAAAAAATGCCAGATCGATGCCAACCTCGATTCCAGGCTCTCTCTCCTTTTCCTCCCTTGTCGTTGAGGAGAGAGACCCTGGTTGCGGCTGGTCACGTGACTATGCGGTTACAACAATACCGCAGGGAGGGTGGGTCTTTGAGGCCGTTTTGTCAAGGTGAACAATAATTACTAACCAAGGGATCGAAGGGGCAAATCGAGTTTGGTTCAAAATGGAACAGCATTCAGTATACGGCAAGATTATGTTAAAAGTGAAACAGGCTATTTGTATGGAACGTTTGTTTTTATTCTTTACAACTTCATGACATGAAAATGTATACATGACGGATATTTTCGAGCCACAAAAGCAGCGGCGCGAAAACGTACGAGAATGGAAAATTCGCCTTGCGAACACAAAATTCATTTGGAGCGAAAGTCTAAATTTTAGGATAAAAGAGTAGCTTACTATTTTCTCTAACTGATTCTGTGTTAGTTTGACCATAATATAGTTTTCTTGTGTCAAAAAATCTACAACAACAACCGCTCGAGGCGGTTCCTTGAAAATCAACAAACTTGTACGGCACGAAATATGTCAAACGGACTGTACGAAGGAATTTTTTTCCATCGGCAGTTTTTGCAGTGAATACAATTTAACGATCACTTAAACTCGTTACCTTAAAGCTGTTCACATACCAAGCTTACATGTAAACTTAATTCTTGAAATGATCGGCTTTCTTCCGTGGACAAAATTCCGTTGTAAAACGTCCGATCGATCGTCGTAGTTGTGCAGTTCTGAGAATTACGCAAGCAGTTTCCGAGAAAAGATTATCGCAGTGATCTTCGGCCTGGCAAAGCCTGTAGAAGCTTGAATAACCACATGTAAGCATATGTACAAACTTTTTTGGTGCTTTCTTTTCTTGCGAGTTGTTTGAAGACCTGCTGCGTCTGCGAGTTGCGACTCAGAGTCAACGCTCTCACCCTCTCATGGTAGATTTGTCACAGCAACAACTCTAACACTCTACCACCCCTCCCTCCAAATATATTTTTTTACCACCCAGAATTTGGGTGGTCACGTGACCAGCCGCAACCAGGGTCTCTCCAACGACAAGGGAGGAAAAGGAGAGAGAACCTGGAATCGAGGTTGGATCGATGCACGGTATACTGGTGTTCAAACACAAATAGCATTAGAAAAGGGAATATCTTTTCAACAAGTGATCGTCTTCCGTAGGCTACGTCACAGAACAGCTCGGCCCAGGCTCACCGCGCGCGCAGATTTTCAGCGCTGAGGCGCGGGTTTAAATGCTTCTAAAATAATGAAGGAAAAAGCGAATTGGATTTTTTCTTTTGAATATAATATCTTCAACCTTCCTAGTTTAAGAAAAATATATAGGGAGCCCTGAGGTCTACAGGGGTTAAAGTGCTTGAAACCATTTCGGCGCAAAAATTCCAATGAAAATAGTTTACAATACCACAAATGGTCAGGATGCAAATTTATACTAATCAGGTCACAGCGGTTACGCGACATCATCAACTACCCTTTGACCCGGCCCTTTGGCAAGAAGACGAAAGGTGTCAAAGGTAGAGTGGACAGCTTTACCTTACGAGGTGAAAATATACTGTAGTGCAGTACTGTACCTGTGTTATCTCTATTTTAAAGGAGTCGTCTTTACTAGCTAGCTGTAGTTAAGTCAAATTAGTCCACTGAAACAATAGGGTTCCCAGATCCCGCCTTCCCGCCTATTTTTTCTCGTTAATCCCGCCGTCCCGCCCTTCTTTTTGTCGAAATCCCGATCCCGCCCAAAATTTTAAACAAGTTTCTGTGTTATTATTAAAATAAACATCACATAAAAGACTTAGGCCCCGTCCAGACTTAGTTAGGCCCAATCTCGTCCCGCGATCCTTTAGAAGCATCCAAAAGAACTGGCGTGGGCTCTGGGGTCGAGGTTGACTTTGGCCCCGTCCACACGTACCCGTTTTCATAACGCTCAGTTTTCGAAACGCTCCGTTTTCATTAGGCTCGATTTCCGCCGCTCACTCGAGTCCGGTCTTCGTTCCTCCCCGAGAGAGTGAGTTCGGGGGGAGGAGCGCGGGCTCATTTTCCCGAACAGCGGCTGGTAATCGAGCCTAATAGCCCCACAGCTGCACGACATCGTGGCAGCCATGTTGTTTAGCCCTGGATGTTTGGCTCCAGGCCTTGTGCGTGGAAATATTTGTACTGGAATAGATATTTGTACTGGGACATATATTTGTACTGGGATAAATAAATTTGTACTGGAATATATATTTGTACTGGGACATACATTTGTACTGGAATAGATAAATCTGTACTAGAATAGAAATATCTGTACTGGAATAGATAAATTTGTACTAGAATATATATATTTGTACTGGAATAGATAAATTTGTACTAGAATATATATATTTGTACTGGAATAGATAAATTTGTATTGCCCCTGTGGGCCACCGTAGTTTTTATATAATACCCACAAATATTAGCATTTGCTAGCATTTGCTAACAAATTGCTTGCTCGTGAATACATTTCACCAGAAATAGTTTTTGAGGCAAGGCTGTTTCTGACCATTTCCATAATTTCTTGATCCCTACGTGGACTGGCTCCGAAACCTCTTTAACAATTTTCTGACCCGCAACGAATATTTCTTTGAAAATCGCTGAACCCTTGAACAATCCATTTAAGCTGGAAGTTTCTAGAAGCCCAGGAGATTGTTTACGTGCAGTTGTCCTCGTAATAACATCTATTTCAAGAGTAGTTTCTCCTTTTGTTCCTGTTATAGAAACTTAAACAAAATTTGATGGTGGAAAATGTTGGTGGATGTACATATATCTTTTTATTTCGGGAGTTCAAAATCGCGTGCAACATTTGTAAATTTGAGAACTCATTGTTGATGTGGCAGACAGTTCGATTTAACGGTCTGATGATCTTGGCTTCTGCGATAATATTCAGAAACAATTGTTTTGTTTGAGAGATATTAACATACTGTAATTTGAAAGCGTTCCAAATCTATTGTACAAAATCCCTCTATTTTTAATAAGGCAGTTTGTTTGCTTGGGCTCGCACTCCGTTATCATCTCGATCTACACTGATCTCTGAAGGTAAGTTCCTTGAAGTTATACTCGTTTTTATTGCCTTTCTTAATCTTGTATTCTAGGTTTTGATTAGACTATAATCTGGTTACCGGTTACCGATTTCAGAATTTCAGTTACCGGTTACCGATTCCTAATTTGGCATCTTTACAACATTTCTTCGGTACTAACTATTAAAATATCTATAAAACATGAATTGTCGAACTGTTGCGTATAGTGTAGAAACAACATAAAGCGCTAGATTAAAAGATATCAAAATATATTTTGAAGTCTTGCTGAAAATAACAATTGCTGTCACGTTATCTTCCTTGTGCAAGAGTGCGAAGTTTGTACCCGGGGGGGGGGGGGGGGGGGGGGGGGGGGGGGGGGGGGGGACTCCCATATAAAAGGGTCGGGGGTGCTCGTCGGAAATTTTGAAAAGAACCCCTAAAAGGTACCAAATTTTTTTTGTGGGCGTGGCCCCAATTCATTTTCACCACTAAGAGGTACCAATTCTAAAACAACACATTAACTGACAATATAACATTCTTTAATAGTGATAATGACCGTGAAGTTAACAAGACGTGAGGCGATTAAGTTAAAAAGCCTCGTTATCCAAACTGAATGTATATTGTTTTATCGATAAGTCATGTCATGAATGAGACAAGAATAAAAATCAGTTGATTGACAAAATAGTTCCTGTCATATTTTTTCCGGCTCAGCAACCCTAAAAGGTACCGCGTTAACTCTAAGGGTGGTCAATTTAGATTTTACACCCTAAGCGGTACCAAATCATGAATTTTAACCCCTAAAAGGTACGACGAGCACCCCCGCCACTTTTATATCGAAGTCCCCCCCCCCCGGGAGTTTGTACCGTTTATAACTTCGAGAATATTGAATCAAAAATGCTTGTAAGTGTACTATCCATCGCAAATTGCGGGATGCCCATCGCAATAGCAATGAACGATTTATCAAGCAACACAAAACACCTTTGCTCTGGTCGCAAATTATCTACTTCCGGTTCTTCTCTCTGGGTACCGACTTTGTGCTTTATATTAAACTTTGGACTCCGTGTAAATATCCCGGGGGGGGGGGGGGGGGCACTCCCTTATATACGCTATATAGGTACGTGCCGCTGGACAGGGTATGGTTTTTGAGCATTTTGCTCTGGAACAGGGTATACCAAGAGGCATTTTTTGGTCTGGAACAGCGTATCAGTTTCCCAGAAGTTGGCACAAAGATCGGTAATTTATACTCTGGAATAGGGTAGACTAAGTCTACGTTAGTCAGACGAAACGAAACGCGTAGGAGTATTAAAGAAGCTTTACAGCTACACGTTCGCAGTGCTGCTTAGTAGTTAGCCTTTTGGGTTAGAAAAAAATTTGTTAAAAATCCTCTGGAACAGGGTATCTTTTTTCAACATTTAGTCTGGAACAGGGTCGCAAAATTAGCGTTTTGTGCTCTGGTACAGGGTAAGGGTTTTTATAGCCCAGCGGCACACGCCCACCCAATTTTTTTGGGAGTACCCCCCCCCCCCCCCCCCCCCCGGGGTAAATATCAACGTGAAAGTAACAGAATCGTATTAAGTCAGTTAATAAGGTGCTATCCACATCGCAATCATCGAACAGATCATCGCAACACATGCCAAAAATATATCAACTTACTGAATATACCTAAGGAACAAAAATATCCCAACGTTTAATATAATACTGTCCTTGATTGTAGAAGCTAGTTACGTCTAGACGATATCTCATTATTAATCATTATTACTCATTATTAGTCTTGTTTCTAGACTGAATACACAAACGGTAAAATGAACATCCACAAAGAAGACTCTTCTGTAGAAGGCAACAAACATTTTGATCTATCGCGTAAGTATAGTAAGAAGTTACATGCCATTAAACGATCGAGAATATAAAACTTATTAATATATAAAATGGCCAGCCACCAAATCCATAGTCTCCTACGCAGCCGTTATTTGTGTCGTCACGCAACGCTTCTCCCCACTAACTAAAGTGGGGAGAAGCGTTGCGTGACGACACAAATAACGGCTGCGTAGGAGACTACCAAATCCACAATTCCATTATACAGTGGAAGCTCCCGTAAGCGGACACCCTCGGGAAGCAGAAAGTGTCCGCACCTGGAGCTGGCTGCTTACGGGAATGTGTATGAGCTAGAGTTCAAACGGGTTTTCTCAAGGCGGCCGTAAGTAGATCTGTCCGCTTACGAAAATGTCGCTCAGAGAGCTTTGACCGTATCTGTCAACTGTGTGAGATTTTCACGTCTTCCGAAGATGACCCGACGACATCCAAAGACTTACGAAGATTTCCAAAGTCCTCCGAAGATTTCTGATGTTTCGGAATCGGTCGAGAAATAACCTTTTCTCTTCAAAAGTGAAGGATGTACAATAACTATTTACTAGAAAATTCTTGGATCAAAGTTACGTAAAATCCTGATGTAGTTGTTGTCTTTTCTATTGCAGATCATTATCACTCTGTAGCAGAGAAGTACGACTACTTGTACAAAGAATATTATGAAGGAAAAAGTTCAGTCTTGATGAAATGTTTGGATTTAAAGCCGTCACACATTGTCGCCGACATTGGCAGTGGTACAGGCTTCATTGCCGAGCAACTTTTTAAGTTGTCCGGGCTCAACAACCCAGTTTGGTGCGTGGATCCCAGCGCAGAAATGCAAGAAGTAGCTCAGCAAAGGAAAGGGCTTTATCCCGTTCAGAAAACAGCGGAGGAATTTTTTTCGATCCAGAAATAAGCCAGGTTTTTGATCGAGTTATTTGTGTTTGCAGCTCACATCACTTTGTTGATCCTGTTGCTGTGTACAAGGGCATACTTCGTTCTTTGCGTCCCGGTGGTTTTTTCATTGAAGCAAATTGGGTAGATGGCGGTCATCCCATGTTCAATAGTGCAGAAAATGTTTTCAGCACATATTATCAAAATGTGGTTAAAGAGCGTCCGCGGTTACTACAGGAGATGAATTTGCAGGGGAAAATCTCTCACCAAGAGGTGACCACGCCTACGGTGGCTTTGGCAAAATCCAAGTTGTATGAAATGTTCCGGTGCCGGTATATGAGTATGTTTAACCGGTTAAGTGACGAGCAAATTGAAGAAGGAATTAAGGAACTCGAGAATGAGCTCTTTAAAGATGTAAAGGATGATGACCGCATCAACTATAACTATGTAGTTCTCATAACAAAAATCCATCTCGATTAGCACTGATAGAAGCACTGTTTGTTAGATAGAGCGGTTTTCAATTGAGTATCGAAAGTAATCCGGAATTACTTTAGTTTTGCTTTGCTACGCTCTATGATTGGTTTATAAAAACACTCGCGCCACCTTCTCGAGCCAGTCGCAACTTAGTCGCACGCGTTTTCCCGCGCTTGGCGCCGGGTGCGCGTGTATTTGCTTCGAGTTCTCATTGGTCCATTTTGCTGTTTAAGTTTCTTGTGATTGGCTATTGTAATTGCTTTAGTTTTGGTTTTAAGACACTCAATTTAAAACCGCTCTATTATACTTATTTACCGATTTTTGGGGGCATGGCTCAAGTTCATTTTACCGATTCAACAGCTAATTCAGAAACGTACCCTCAGATGTACCATAATGTGTATAGCAGCTGTGAAAATTTGTACTGGAACACCCTAAGCAGTACCAAAACATGATTTTTTAAAATCCTGAAAGAGTTTGAGAGTTGTACTCGCTTGAGTAACTTGATTAAAGATTAAAGTTCTTTGAAGACGCATATGGAGTTGTTTTTTACATTCTAAGGGTCTTCTAAATATGTTTGGTGACACAAAACCCGGTCTGAACAAGGGGAGGAGGCGGATGTACACAGGCTAGAGGTTTGACTTCGAAGGTCGCGTAGCAATGAAATCAGTGGTAAAGAAAACCTCTACATCTTCACCATATCTGCAAAACGTCAACAAAGATGGCCGTCATCAAAATGGCTCTCAAAAATCTATATCTACTCGGATATTAGAATCAGCTATTTCATTGGTTGTTCATAGTAGCCCCAATCTGATTGGTGTGACATACAAGGCAGCATGATACCCCCCGTCCATCGCGACAGCTAAGAGTATTTTTTTTTGAAAAAAAAAAATAACTCAATAAAAGATAAATACTTTTAAGTAAAAAAAGCGCTAAAAACTATAAAATGTCATAAAAGGATTATCCTGGTCCCAGACGTTTTCTTTCTTCTTCGATCTGAACGCGATCTCACTTTTGCCGCTTCGCGGCTCAAATTCGATTGCGAAAGAGAAGAAAGAACTGAAACCTCTGGGCCCAGGGTATAAAAGGATAAAAAACTTGTAAAAGTGAAAAGTTCTTTTGAACGCGTTAAATTCGTGTTTTTGGCAATATAATTTTAAAAAATGACACGGTGGCTTGAAGATATGAATTTTATTTTCGAGTGGTAAAAACAATATTTTACGAACCAAAAATATCCTCTGTGTTTAGAGAGTTTTACTATGTGATATTCTTGTATGCAACTAAAATTTCTCCGACATAAAATACCTTCTAAATATAAGCCCACCGATAATAACCCTACTCCTCCCCCCCCCCCCCCCCCACCCCCACCCAAACCCAGTTGTGGGACTGATGCAGGCAAGAGGACGGCTCCACATTTCGCCTCCTAACCATCAAGCACCGCGCTCTTTTCCCGCCCTTTACTGATGAAAATGCAACAGCGCCTGGGGACGAGGCAGAGATTCAAGAGTGTGCAGTATACTGGGATGTGTGGTCTTTGGCATACGACAGCATGTAATCAAGGCATTGCTTGGCATAAACTGGCTGGCAATAGGCCTTGGCGGATTGGTGTAGAATTTTGAAAACCGTGGCATGGGATGTACCTGTTTGACATGTGGTATTTTGGTGGGTTTGGGGGGGGGAGGTTAATTTGGATCTATAAAACGTGTATTATTTTAGGTGTCAAATTACAGCTCTATTCACACTCCCTGTATATGCGAGATCCGTCCAGGACCCTGTAAGATTTGGACTGTTTCCTGAAGAGTTGGCAGGTCTGCCACCATGCCACCCGCGCCCCTGACCCCTCCCCCCCCTTATCTGGGGACGAGGTAAAGAACCCCGTTTTGATAAAATAATTATACACTTAACCTTACCTCTTTAAATCTTCGACAGATAAAACGTTAGACTCGTGGATATTTTCACAGAGCCATTCCAAGAACGGAACGACTGATTTGCAGTCGAAGAGCCATTCCAGAGTGTCCCCTTCAAACTCGTTCGCCTTTGGATAGCCGATGCGAGACAACGCACGCAAAATCCTTCCACCCTGATTCATTGTATCCTAAAATGAATCAATTTGTGCTGAGTGTATTCGATGCATATGTACACAACATGTCAGAAAGCCCTGACGAAAGGAAAGCCAACAGCACTACACTTTCTGTACCGTTCGGTCTCCATTTTGGTTTTCCCGCGTAAGTTTACTGCGCATGACGGTAAAAAATGGTAAATAAATATTCATTCTCGTCCCCAGATCTCCTCTGATGAAAAACCACGAGTTGTTGCGGGAGGATCGCGGGAGGTGAGGAGAGAACAAAACGGGAGGCTAAGTTAGAGGCTAAGCCTGTGTAGCTGGCGGTCTTGTTGGCGCGCCTAGGTCGCCTAGCGCGTTTTCCAACTCGTGCTTCGTTTTACTCTCGCCCTCTTGGAGGGTGGGTAGGGGGGGGGGGGGGGGGGGGGGGGAGATCGCCTTTCACGGAAAATAAAACGGTCATTTCACGCAAAGTCCAATTCACGATATTCCACGTAATACGAGCGGTATTAAAATAGTTTCAATTCTTAATTCTCATTTCACGAATATCACGGCTATTTAGATCACCTGTCACGAGAAAATAACCAATATTTTCACATTTATCCCCCAAAATATGACAATTCACGGCTCAGAAAAATATGCTCTACCACGTTCTTCATGTGCCAAAGCCGTGTTGTATCGTAACAAATTTAATAGCGCTATCCAACATGTCCAACCGTTCTTCGAATTCAACTACTCACGCGAGGATCCAATCTCATGTCTATCACGTGGACACATGTCTATCACGTGTTCCCAGACCTAATCACGGCTGCACGCGATCGCGCATCAGAGAATATAAAACAATCTTTTCACATTTTACGATACGCCAAACAATATGGCGTAGTCATATAATTGTAGTCGCTTTAATTTAATTTCTCGCGACACGTGATCTAAATAGCCGTGAGCCGTGATATACGTGAAATGAAAACTATTACGCTCGCCGTGAACTGGGCCGTGAAAGGCGATCTACTTCCGGTTCTTCTCTCTGGGTAAACTTTGGACTCCGTGTAAATATCAACGTGAAAGTAACAGAATCGTAAGTCAGTTAATACGGTGCTCTCCACATCGCAATCATCGAACAGATCATCGCAACACATGCCAAAAATATATCAACTTCCTGAATATACCTAAGGAACAAAAATATCCCAACGTTACTGTCCTAGATTGTAGAAGCTAGTTACGTCTAGAAGTTATCTCATTATTGGATATTGACATTTTGTTTTCTTGTTTCTAGACTGAATACATAAACGGTAAAATGAACATCCACAAAGAAGACTCTTCTGTAGAAGGCAACAAACATTTTGATCTATCGCGTAAGTATAGTAAGAAGTTACATGCCATTAAACGATCGAGAATATAAAACTTATTAATATATAAAATGGCCAGCTACCAAGTAGCCTGAGATCAGGCTCCTGAAGAAAAATTTGCGAGCGAAGCGAGCCCAGTCGCTGCTGGGGCGAGAACGAAAGCGACTAGCCTGATCTCAGGCTAGCACCAAGCGGACACCCTGGAGAAGCAGAAAGTGTCGGCACCTGGAGCCCGGGGGGGGGGGGGGGGGGGGGGGGTACTTGACCATGTTTGGGTATAGGGGTGCCGCTGAGGGTTAAAAAACCTGACCCTGTTTAGGACAAAAAAAAAAACAATAAAAACCCCTAAAATACCTACCCTGTGTAGGACAACATCCTCTATTTTAGGACCCTGTTTAAGTTGCAATTTAGCGAATCCCGTTTGACTGATACGCGGCAAACGTCTCTGATCTCTAAATACTGTATAAACCATATTTTTACGACGACAATCGTGCAACCATACCCTGTTTAGGACAGGTTCAGACCCTGTTTAGGACAGACTCGCATGAAATTATATACCGAAGACTTACGAAGATTTCCAAAGTCCTCCGAAGATGTTCCGAAGATTTCTGATGTTTCGGAATCGGCCGAGAAATAACCTTTTCTCTTCAAAGTGAAGGATGTAACAACAACTATTTACTAGAAAATTCTTGGATCAAAGTTACGTAAAATCTTGATGTAGTTGTTGTCTTTTCTATTGCAGATCATTATCGCTCTGTAGCAGAGAAGTACGACTACTTCTACCAAGAATGTTATGAAGGATACATTCCAGTCTTGATGAAATGGTTGGACTTGAAGCCGTCAAACATTGTCGCCGACATTGCCAGTGGTACAGGCTTCATTGCCGAGCAACTTTTTAAGTTGTCCGGGCTCAACAACCCAGTTTGGTGCGTGGATCCCAGCGCAGAAATGCAAGAAGTAGCTCAGCAAAAGAAAGGGCTCTATCCCGTTCAGAAAACGGCGGAGGAATTTTTTTCCGATCCAGAAATAAACCAGGTCTTTGATCGAGTAATATGTGTTTGCAGCTCACATCACTTTGTTGATCCTGTTGCTGTGTACAAGGGCATACTACGTTCTTTGCGTTCCCGGTGGTTTTTTCATTGAAGTAAATGGTGTAGATGGCGGTCATCCCATGTTCAAAAGTGCAGAAAATGTTATCAGCACATATTATCAAAATGTGGTTAAAGAGCGTCCGCGGTTACTACAGGAGATGAATTTGCAGGGGAAAATATCTCACCAAGAGGTGACCACCCCTACGGTGGCTGTGGCAAAATCCAAGTTGTATGAAATGTTTCGGTGCCGGTATATGAGCATGTTTAACCGGTTAAGTGACGAGCAAATTGAAGAAGGAATTAAGGAACTTGACAATGAGCTCTTAAAAGATGTAAAGGATGATGACCGCATCAGCTATAACTATGTAGTTCTCGTAATGAAAATCGATCCCAAATAGCCGACAACTTATTTGAGCAATTTCCAATTTCAGTATTTTCTTAGGGGTCTCTAAGAAAATAATAATTATATATAAAAATTTCTGCTCGCTAAATTTATCTTATTTTCAGTATATGCTTCAGTAGAAAATGAAAGAAAGTTGAATAGCTTATCCCATTTAAAAAGGATGATGATCGCATCAACTATAACTACAGTGGAACCCCGATTTAACGAACCTCGATTAAACGAAGTCCCCGATTTAACGCACAATTTTATCAGCCCGGCCAGAATTACAATAAAATGTATGGAAAAGAACCGCGATTTAACGAACCCCGATTTAACGAAATACCCGATATAACGAACACAATCTAGAAGCCCGAATGTAAAATCTACCCCGATATAACGAATGAATGTCATCACGCCACTGAAGATGAATAATCGACTAGCGTAAAATATTTTTATTCTCCAAGAATTAAGTTGTCAGCAGTGGCCATCTAATCGGCTTTATCTTCTTTGTCTTTAATCAGTTAACATTACGGCAAATTAATTATTAACTATACCCGATTTAACGAAGTTTTCGGTCAGTTTTCAACAAATTCGTTATATCGGGGTTCTCGATTTAACGAAACCCCGATTTAACGAACCAATTTCCCCAGTCCCTGGCACTTCGTTAAATCGGGGTTCCACTGTATGTAGTTCTCATAACAAAAATCCATCTAGATTAGCACTGATAGAAGCACTGTTTGTTAGATAGAGCGATTTCAATTGAGTATCGAAAGTAATCCGGAATTACTTTAGTTTTGCTTTGCTACGCTCTATGATTGGTTATAAACACACCCGCGCCACCTTCTCGAGCCAGTCGCAACTTAGGGCCTGTTTATATGGAGAAATGTGTCCCTGGTAGGGTCACCCTCCATACTAAGTAACCCCGGGCGAGAGAACTTTTCATACATTTCTTTATAAATAGCAGCGAACTGTTTACATGAGAAATCGCAAAGTTGGTCGGGGGGCAGGGTGACCCTGGGTGGAGGTTACTCGCTTTGAAAGTAGGGTGTCGCTGGGGCAACTTTTTTCCATATAAACTTTGGCTATTGTTGTTTCACATACAGGGACAAGTCGAGAATATAGAGCATGCGCGAACCGAGAGGGCCACGTTTTGGCTCGGTCAACAGGGACAACTTTTTTCATAGAAACGCTCGGTAAAAGATGGCTAGGGGGAGGGTAACCCTCCTACAAGGGACAACTTCTCTCCATGTAAATAGGCCCTTAGTCGCACGCGTTTTCCCGCGCTTGGCGCCGGGTGCGTGTATTTGCTCCGAGTTCTCATTGGTTCATTTTGCTGTTTAAGTTTCTTGTGATTGGCTATAGTAATTGCTTTGGTTTGGCTTTACGACACTCAATTTAAAACCTCTCTATTATACTTATTTACCGATTTTGGGGGCATGGCTCAAGTTCATTTTACCGATTCAACAGCAAAGAGTTTGAGAGTTGTACTCGCTTGAGTAACTTGATTAAAGTTCTTTGAAGACGCATATGGAGTTGTTTTTTACATTCTAAAATCTGTTTGGTGACACAAAACCCGGTCTGAACAAGGGGAGGAGGCGGATGTACACAGGCTACAGGCTACCTACGGTCGAATCTGCCACTGTAGTGTACTTGTACACTACAGTGGCAGATTCGACCATAGGTCGAAATTCGCCCAAAACGGCCACCGGAAGCGATAAAAACACAGGAAAAGACAACAGGTGAGGTTTTTTAAACACTTTAATTCACATTATTTACAACTTTTCGAAGGAAAAGTGAAAATTATTTTCGATCGAATTTCAGCTCCATACAAACTCTCATAATACGCTTTGGTGACCTGTGATGCAACTAAAATTTATCCGACATAAAATACCTTCCAAATATAAGCCCACCGATAATTACCCTACCCCTCCCCTCCCAAACCCAGGGGCAGTTAGTGGGGGGCGAGCGAAAAAAAATCGGCAAAGAAAAGTAGGAGAGAACGAAAAGGCTATTTTCGTTCTCTCCTACTTTCTTTGCCGATTTTTTTCGCTCGCCCCCCACTAACTGCCCCTGGGTCTCCGAGGATGTGTGATGCTTTGAACTACATTTGAACTTCTCTACAGCGACCACCGTTGGGCGCAATTAGCTGGCCGTTGAACCGATGTTTCATAAAGTAAAATGTATGGATTCAGTGGCGCACGGTCGGACGAAAAATCCTGACTGACGGCTGTTAAGACTGGTTTGTGACGTATTCGTTACCAAAGCAACCCTTGTTAAAACCAGTTAAAAGCCAATGTAATTAAAGGCGGCCAATCAGAAATCAGAAGTAACCCACGTGAACAGGGCAACTCAAATTGACAGCCTCTCCGTCGCTGAATTTTCGTCAAAAAGCCAAGAAAGGAGATAAAGAAAACGGAAATTATCACGGAACGCTATTACCATTTTAAAAGATCTCAGATTTCAACGCAAGAAAATCAAAACTAAAAGGTGCGAAACTCTTTTTTAATTGTTGTTTACTGTTTGTCGATTTGACAGTCAATGACGTAAGCGACGGAACAGCCCGTGCAATGAACTAGCCAATTAGGGAACAGTATTAAATCACGTGACGATAGGGTATATAAACCAAGCGCGCCACTTTCAAGGAACATTTTCACGACAAACAACTGGACGAAGTGTTTTAGAAGTTCGAAATTTCTGTTCTTCTGTTTAACGGAGTTTAAAAACATTCTTGAATTAATGAAGCGAACTACGGACAAAAAGGTTTGCGTATTTTACTGTTTCATGTGCTCCTGACTGTTTCAAGTCACCAGTAATGCTAGAAAAATTGGCATAATGTTGAAGACTCCTCGCTGAAACAACTGGCGCGTGGTTGAAGAAAATTCAACTTTTCCGCGCTTGTAAAATTGTTTCCTATACAAGCCTGGTTTAAACATTACTTCTTGTTTACTGACTTATTACAATGTTATATTTATTTACAGAATTTGCCAGCAGAAATGAAACAGCTCTGCCTTCGTCATTTGAAAACGTTTCTATCTCGGCCGGCGCGGCGTTGCAACTTGCAAACCATGAGGCCAGTTCAAAAGTTTACAGTAAAAGGTGAGCATCTCCACTTTACACAAATTAATCAATTAGAAATAGATGATATTATTATTTTGCACGAAATTTTCCATTTAAGTTATTTTCAAGCTTACAATTCGAGTAAATATAAGTAAAACTATTCCCACGAGCGAGAGTGGCTTGAGTTACATTTTCGCGCGCAAACCAAAATGTTGCTTTGCACGTGAATTTAATTATATTTAATTATTCACGACCTAATTAAATTGAAGGTCGCCTTTTAAAAATCAATGTAGAATTTCTACCCGGCTCTTTTAAATAAATGTATAGCTTTAATACTGTACAGTTTCCTCGTCGGCTTGGACGAATTTCGTTTGACTCGAGGCCACATAATTCGGCGTAAAAGCCGTAATTTAAATTTGTGTTTGCGAAACTGAAAAATCCGGATTATCGTTTCTGTAAAAATCTGCCTTCTGTCAACAAGTCTTTTCAATTGGTAGATTAAATTTACTTATAAAATTTGAGTAGCGCGCAATCAAGTTTTAAGTTTTCGTAAACTTGACTTCGTTAACATTCGTAAACTTTTCGTAAGCTTGTTGTTGTTAAACCCTGTCAAATTCCGCGGGAAAATTTTCCAAGTAAAATCAAGGAAAATCGTTGTACTTTTTTCTGGAACATTTTGATTTGCAAAATATTTTTCCGGATATCGTTCGAGTTTCTTTACTGTGAATACAGTACGTATTTCTGAGATCGTTGACATCAGTTACAAACTATTCACGCCATTTTTGACGGTTTTTTTTTTACCATGAGTGATAGAGTAAATTTTTTTTCATAAACATACATAAAGGAGGGTCCTGAAGGGGTATAAAATGGGAGCTGGGATTTACCCATTTATTCAATGGGACAATAGGATTTGGGTCCCTGGGACTAGGATTTGGGGCACCAATTTTACTGCTGGGAATGGGATTTGGAACAAGCATTAGGCTGGGATTTAGACAATAATTGGACTGGGAAAATGGGATTTATACCCCTCCCCCCCATTATCTGGGCCCTCACAAGTCTTAATTCATTGGCTTGTATTTTGTGGCTAAACTATAATATAG
>MU827388.1:32267-44891 GCA_029204205.1 Desmophyllum pertusum
GGTCACATCTTTTGCCTCGTACTGCAAGAAATGACAGTTCCTAGTGTGTGTTGGGGGGGGGGGGGGGAGGGGCAGGGGTTTCTGAACCACCCACGCCTCGTACTCCAAGTTCCCGCCCCTTCTGTTGTGCTTCCCGCCAATTTCTATCTCTTTCTATTGCAAAATGATTATGCAATGTTGCAAAATTTTGCCCTATTTTTAAAACTTTTTTAAACTTGGGTTTAGTACCCCCCCTCCCCCCCAGGCTAAAAGTAGAGCTGTGTGTTACATGTATGGATATAGTGCATGTGTATTTTTTGTCTTCATGTTATTTTTTTTCCTTCAGTTTTGATCCAGCTGCCATCCAGTAATCCAACAGCAGCACAGGACAAGAACAAAGATTCTGATGGAAGACTTTCAAATGTTGGTTTGTGGCTTACAAGTGGGGTGGGAAGGGGATGGGTTAATTATGCATGCATGCATACATACATACATACACGCATACATACATGCAACTTGCCTACAACATGTACATATACAAACACTCATGCATACATGTACATACAATCATACATATAAAACTAGAGCTCTGGATGAACCTTCAATCAAATTTGCACCAGAAGTCAATCGGCTTCTCATTCGGCTTCGGATCAGTCGGGTTCTGATCATTCGGCATAACTTAATGTAGTTAGCTAGATTAGCTAGTTGGGTCCCTGGTATGGGCTGGCTCCTACCCTTAAGTGCTTCCTGTGGGTTCCTTTTTCAGGTTTTTTTCGACGAATTTCGACTCAACATTGGCTCAACTATGGCAGTGCTCAGGATCTGTATATTAATTTTGTACTTCGGCTCGATATTATCTTCAGCGCCACATCTCCCGCTTAGTTGCGTCACTGAAACTTTCTTTTAATGTTTCACTTCATGGCAGAGACTACAGCACTGTGATGGAGTGAAACTATTTCGACCAAATTATTTCCTCAAAATCATTCCGGCAAAACCATTTTGGCACTAAAGGTTCAACCAGACATTATCTTTAAATGTAGATAACTGGAGAATTTAAGTCATTCAGCTGTAAGGAGGAAGACTATGTTTGCTACTCCTTTCATGTTTAGTGGCTTAACTCTAGTTGTAGCTGTTAGTGACTAGTGAGCACTTACATGTAGGAGGGAAATGGGATTATACACACACCTAAGTTTAGAAATTAGGCCAATTGTCTGATGTCATTATTTGACAGTTTGAAAACTGTCAGTCCAAATTTTGGGCCATTTTAGGTCTAAGCCAATTGTCTTGTTGTGACAGTTTTTCAGCTGTCACCTTCAAAATCAGTAGACAGTAATGGTAGTTTTTTTTAGGATAGACAATGGCCCATATATTTGTTTTCACTTCACACTTTAAGCCAATTGTCTTGTCATGGCAGTTTATTAGCTGTCAGCCAAATTTTTTAAAATTAATTTATCACTCAACATCACAGACGGGCATGGAGAGGACAACTTCTACAACCTGGCATGAGGTATGTAAACATAGTGCGATGTACGAACAACATTTTCGGATTTTGGTTCGGATTTCAGTTCGGCTTTCGATTTGAAAAACAATTGGCTCTAATTAACTGCAAGCACAAAAGCTTGGTAACGACAATGACTCGTTAGCAAGCAACTAAAGACCCCCATCTACCATCTGAGACACCCTGAAGTGTTCCAATCGCAGTGTTCAACTTTTACTGACACAGGAACACTTGAGGTTTCTTTGGATGTCCAATTTTTCACATAGGATGCGTCCGCTAATTTAGGTCCTGTGGATTAATTTAGGTCCTGTATTAATGTAATGTATTTGAAACAATAAAACAAAACAAACGTGTCTTGTGTCATTTTCTTTAACATACATATAATATTAATTAGCTGTAGAATAATTTTAAGGTAATAAGGCCACGCTTCGGCTAAACAATGCAAAACAAGATAAAGTAATATTCAATTCATCAGGTTTCATAAATGAGATGTCATGAGTTCATGTTAAATTTTTCGCCACTTTGGATTATCCAAAAATTTTGCACTCACTTTCAATCTTAGGCCAAAAACACTACTAACCATCACTTTTCAGGAAAGGTGCAGATTTTTGGTTGCAACAATGACGGGGCCATTACACTGCAGACTAACCCTGACATACCCTAACCAAAAACTAACCCTAAAAATTGTTACTGTTAGGATTATTAGGGTTAATTTTTAGGGTTAAGTTATGTTTTTGGTTAGGGTTGCGGGTTAGTCTGCAGTCTGCAGTCATGAGGAGCAGCTAGTGAAAGATGAAAACACTACTAACCATCACTTTTCGGGAAAGGCGCATATTTTTGGTTGCGACAATCACGAGGGCCATTACACTGCAGACTAACCCTAACATACCCTAACCAAAAACTAACCCTAAAAATTGTTTAGTGTTAGGATTAGGGTTAATTTTTAGGGTTAAGTTATGTTTTTTGGTTAGGGTTGCGGGTTAGTCTGCAGTCTGCAGTCATGAGGAGCAGCTAGTGAAAGATAAGAGAACCTGTGGTCTACGAAATTCACATTCTTTGTCCAAGCAGATTCTGGATCAATTCAGCTTCTTCAGATGGTAATGTATGAATATGACTTTTAATTTATTAGTTTCATCGTTGCCAACCACACCCCGTCACAAGGAAACAGCCCTCTTATGACCTAAAATGAAAGCAAGTGAAGACATAGATATCGCGATTTATTTACGTACAAACTGATACAAATTGCACACTCTGACTGGGGTCAATAAAAATAAGTCTGTTGGAGGAGATCAAAGCAGATGCCATTTTCCAACACCATACATTATACAATGCACTACACTCAGGACAATTGTCTGAGTGTGGAGGATGTCAAATTACTGTTAGTATGTGCCATTTCTAATTAGCAGCATACAATATACCAATGTTGTCTGCAGAGGAAGTCAAATTATACACCATTATTTTTCCAGCAGCGTACATAATGCAAAACATGCTGGAGCCAATTGTCTGTGCAGGAAGTCAAAATTAATAATAAATCATTAATAAATATTTAGTACATGTAACAATATTGATATTATTACTAATTCAATTGCCATTTTTTTAGCAGCTGGCGTACAACTGATGCAAACAGACTGGGCCAATTTCTGAGGGGAAGGTCAAATTATACTCTACTTTTTAGCACTGTATAATATAATTATGTGCAACACAAATGGCACTTATGTCTCTGGAGGAGATCAAATTATACACCATTTTACAACAACGTAGAAATTACAAAAATATTAATATGCTGGCACCAATTGTCTGTGGAGGAGATCAATACTGATTGAGAAGCTTGAGTCTAAGATATATTGTCCTGATGCATCACCAAATTCTCAGAACTTAATAGAGATTACTTCATGTAAATGGTTGGTGAGTGCGTATGATTTTTATTCATGAGTTGTAAAAATAAGTGAATCAAATTGTACAAGCGAACCAACCATGAAGTAATTTGTTTATTATATAAGTACTGCAATATAACAATTTTTTCTACCAAAGAGTAAGGCTAAACTTTCAACATTTACAGCAGTCAGTATGGAGAAGGAAAAGCACGTCTTGATGGATCACTAAATTCTCAGAACTTACATATATAATAAGTCTAGTAATCATTAGAGAGAGGAGGAAACATGATTGTCCCTGTGAAATTAAACTAACTGGCATGCTTGTATTTCCTCCACTAATCTCGAGCAGCTTACATTTCAACATGGCTATTTTTTAGTCCTACGCTCCCACAAGTCTCCTATACCCCCGTGGTAGAGCGTCCGACCAGTGGACAGAAGGTCAAAGGTTTGAATCGATCCTGTTAGAAGAACAGGGAATTATTTTTCCACGTGCCTTGTGTATCCAACTGAAAATTATCTTTCTTATGATTGAGTTTCTCCCAAGTTTAAAACTCATCATCAATATGGCCAAAGTTTACACAAGTCTCCTTTACCCCCGTGGTAGAGCGTCCGACCAGTGGACAGAAGGTCAAAGGTTTGACTCGATCTTGTTAGAAGAACAGGGAATTATTTTGCCAAGTGGCTTGTGTAACCAACTAAAAATTATCTTTCTTATGATTGAGTTTCTCCCAAGTTTAAAACTTATCATGGCCAAAGTTCCCACAAGTCTCCTATACCCCCGTGGTAGAGCGTCCAACCAGTGGACAGAAGGTCAAAGGTTTGACTCGATCCTGTTAGGAGAACACATAATTCTTTTTCCAAGTGGCTTGTGTCTCCAACTGAAAATTATCTTTCTTATAATTGAGTTTCTCCCAAGTTTAAAACTCATCATCAATATGGCCAAAGTTCCCACAAGTCTCCTATACCCCCGTGGTAGAGCGTCCGACCAGTGGACAGAAGGTCAAAGGTTTGACTCGATCCTGTTAGAAGAACAGGGAATTATTTTTCCAAGTGCGACTTGTGTATCCAACTGAAAATTATCTTTCTTATGATTGAGTTTCTCCCAAGTTTAAAACTCATCATCAATATGGCCAAAGTTCCCACAAGTCTCCTATACCCCCGTGGTAGAGCGTCCAACCAGTGGACAGAAGGTCAAAGGTTTGACTCGATCCTGTTAGAAGAACGGGGAATTATTTTTCCAAGTGGCTTGTGTATCCAACTGAAAATTATCTTTCTTATGATTGAGTTTCTCCCAAGTTTAAAACTCATCATCAATATGGCCAAAGTTCCCACAAGTCTCCTATACCCCGTGGTAGAGCGTCCGACCAGTGGACAGAAGGTCAAAGGTTTGACTCGATCCTGTTAGAAGAACAGGGAATTATTTTTCCACATGCCTTGTGTATCCAACTGAAAATTATCTTTCTTATGATTGAGTGTCTCCAAGTTTAAAACTCGTCATCAATAAGGCCAAAGTTCCCACAAGTCTCCTATACCCCCGTGGTAGAGCGTCCAACCAGTGGACAGAAGGTCAAAGGTTTGACTCGACCCTGTTAGAAGAACAGGGAATTATTTTTCCAAGTGGCTTGTGTATCCAACTGAAAATTATCTTTCTTATGATTGAGTTTCTCCCAAGTTTAAAACTCATCATCAATATGGCCAAAGTTCCCACAACTCTCCTATACCCCCGTGGTAGAGCGTCCGACCAGTGGACAGAAGGTCGAAGGTTTGACTCGATCCTGTTAGAAGAACAGGAATTATTTTTCCAAGTGCGACTTGTGTATGCAACTGAAAATTATCTTTCTTATGATTGAGTTTCTCCCAAGTTTAAAACTCATCAATATGGCCAAAGTTCCCACAAGTCTCCTATACCCCCGTGGTAGAGCGTCCAATTAGTGGACAGAAGGTCAAAGGTTTGACTCGATCCTGTTAGAAGAACAGGGAATTATTTTTCCAAGTGGCTTGTGTATCCAACTGAAAATTATCTTTCTTATGATTGAGTTTCTCCCAAGTTTAAAACTCATCATCAATATGGCCAAAGTTCCCACAAGTCTCCTATACCCCGGTGGTAGAGCGTCCGACCAGTGGACAGAAGGTCAAAGGTTTGACTCGATCCTGTTAGAAGAACAGGGAATTATTTTTCCAAGTGCGACTTGTGTATGCAACTGAAAATTATCTTTCTTATGATTGAGTTTCTCCCAAGTTTAAAACTCATCATGGCCAAAGTTCCCACAAGTCTCCTATACCCCCGTGGTAGAGCGTCCAACCAGTGGACAGAAGGTCAAAGGTTTGACTCGATCCTGTTAGAAGAAACAGGGAATTATTTTTCCAAGTGGCTTGTGTATCCAACTGAAAATTATCTTTCTTATGATTGAGTTTCTCCCAAGTTTAAAACTCATCATCAATATGGCCAAAGTTCCGACAAGTCTCCTATACCCCGTGCTAGAGCGTCCGACCAGTGGACAGAACGTCAAAGGTTTGACTCGATCCTGTTAGGAGAACACATAATTATTTTTCCAAGTGGCTTGTGTCTCCAACTGAAAATTATCTTTCTTATGATTGAGTTTCTCCCAAGTTTAAAACTCATCATCAATATGGCCAAAGTTCCCACAAGTGTCCTATACCCCCGTGGTAGAGCATCCGACCAGTGGACAGAAGGTCAAAGGTTTGACTCGATGCTGTTAGAAGAACAGGGAATTATTTTTCCAAGGGACTTGTGTATCCAACTGAAAATTATCTTTCTTATGATTGAGTTTCTCCCAAGTTTAAAACTCATCATCAATTCTTTCTACACAATCTTACTGCTTGACAAGACTAATCCTAGCAGTATCTGGATAGTTTGTCACATTTGAACCTACCAATAGTTATATGGCCTAAGCTCCCACAATTCTCCTACACCACTGTGGTAGAGCATGTGACCAGTGGACAGACTTCTCAGGTCATAGGTTCAACTCCTGTTAGGAAAACTTGAAACTCTTTTTTTTCCAGGTAGCTTGTGACAGTGTCCGAAAAATATCTTTCTCGAGATATCCAAGTAAGACATAACAGAACAGTCACTCGAGAAATGGAAGAGAAAGTGGACAAAGACATTTAAGCATCGCCCAGCAGAATTTTGCAACCATAGCAGCACCACTGTATCAGCTAACAAGAAAATAAACTGTTTTAATGAAGAAAAGAAGTATTCAAGAAGATACAAGCTAGCATCTCAAGCGAGAAGACCATGGCATTCTTTGACCCAAGAACTGTGCAACCATAGCAGCACCACTGTATCAGCTAACAAGAAGATAAAACTGTGCAAGAGCAGCACCACTGTATCAGCTAACAAGAGATAACTATGTTTAAAGAGAAAAGAAGTATTCAAGAAGATACAAGCCAGCATCTCAAGCGAGCAGACCATGGCATTCCTTGTCCGAAGAACTGTGCAAGGATCAATCTTCAGAGAACAGCATATAGTACTGCCAGCAGCATACAGAGAAAAGTGATCAAGCAAGGACACAGATAGGACACTTTGGCAAAACCAAGACCAAGCAACTGTCAAGAGAGAAATACTGGTTCCCTTGATGAACAGCATGATTGACATGTCAGTAGCTACAAAAGACAGCAGAGAAGAAACCCATCAAGGTGGCAAACATCCCATCCTTGCATTACCAATGAAATGTGACAAAGATCAAGACACCATATTGGAGAGAACTGATTTTAATGTACACAAGTCACTTGGTACAATAACACTCTGTATGTCCGTACTGAGTGTAGATTGGATATTACATATAGCTGCACGAGGTGTCTTTCTACAAGAGGTAAGGAATTCTGTTGATTTGAAGTATAGCAAAAAGTGTTTAGAGGGAGAAAAATGATTCTAGGGGATATTATCTTGATGCACCAACAAATTTGGAGACCTTTGTTATTATAGCAATCGCTACTGAGAAGCTTGAGTCGAGGAGAAATTGTTTTGATGCATCACCAAATTCTCAGAACTTTGTTAGTATAACAATCAGTATTGAGAAGCTTGAGTCGAGGAGAAATTGTTTTGATGCATCACCAAATTCTCAGAACTTTATTAGTATAACAATCAGTATCGAGAAGATTGAATCTAAGAGATTATTGTCTTCATGCACCACGAAATTCGCAGAACTTTGTTAGTATAGCAATCGCTACTGAGAAGCTTGATTCTAGGAGAAATTGTTCTGATACATCACCAAATTCTCAGAACTTAATAGAGATTACTTCATGTAAATGGTTGGTGAGTGCGTATGATTTTTATTCATGAGTTGTAAAAATAAGTGAATAAAATTGTACAAGCCAAAATCAACCATGAAGTAATTTGTTTATTATATTATAAGTACTGAGATATCACAATTTTTTTATACCAAAGAGGTAAGGGTAAACTTTCAAACATTTAAAGTTTAAGCAAGCAAGACTAATCCTAGCAGTATGGAGAAGTTTGTCACATTTCAACCTAATTATTTATTTGTCCTAAGCTCCCACAAGTCTCTTGCACCCCTGTGGTAGAGCGTCCAAGTAGTGTACAGGTCATAGGTTCAACCCCTGTTAGGAGAACTTTGAAAATTATTTTTCCAGGTAGCTTGTGACACTGTCTGAAAAATACCTTTCGCGAGATATCCAGGTAAGACATAAACAGAACAGTCACTCAAGAAATGGGGAAAGAAGGTGGACCAGCACCTACCTGGAAAGCTAGAGCATATAAGAAAGGAGAAATACTGGAAAACGCTGCAATTGCAATTTAATTGTCTTCAGGCCACAACTACCTACAGTAGGCTATGGACAGCAGTGCCTAACGAGCAGCAAGTACAGCCACTATGCTTTGTGTTTGCAGAGCAGGACCAACCGCACTGCAGGTGAAACCTAAAGAGATGCCACAGGGGACAGGTCAAGAAATCAATAAAATAACAGAAGCTAAGAAGACAAGCAGTGACTCAGAAAAACAAATAACTCTCTCTATTCTCTCTGCTGCTTCCTCCTCTGTTTGTACTCTGTGTCTCTCTGGTTGATGATGTCATCCTTCTCAGACTACTGCATTTCAAGATCTATGTGGTTCAACTTGACTCTCAAGGTGTGATTCCTGTAGCTAGGTGTGGTCGCTGTAGCTGATTAATCCGTAGGCAATCACGTCTTGAGACGATCTTTGCCTTGAAAACATGCAATTTGGTCTTTCTTGTTTAGCATTGCATGAACCTCTCTGCCTCGCAATTTACTCTTGAGTGAAGAGGTGTTACACTGTGTTGTTGGAATCCCTCTTGCATTTCACATTCCTTGAATAGAGTAAAAGAACAGTAAAGAACAGGAGCAGGAGAAACCTAACGAGAAAGCACGGGAGACAAGTCAAGAAGCCAGAGGCTGAGGAGAAAAGCACCGTGAGGCCGATACAGGTTCAGTAAACAGAGACCAGAATGAGGATAGTACATTGCAAGTTATACAGCATGTGTATGCAAAGAGTCGAAGGTTTATGAATCAATGTCAGGATAAGAGAACAACTAATAGATAATCATTATTAGAAGAAGTGGAACCCAGACTGATTCATTGAAGAAGCAAGCCAGATGGATGATATCAACCAGCAAGTGAAAGATATGAAAGAAGAATACAAGACATCTAAAGCAAGACATCAAAGAGAAGAGTCACCTGAGAAATAAAAAAGTTAGTAGACAACGTTGACATTCAAGCCCACCCAGCAGAAAGCCAGCACAGCGACTGTCTGGAAAGCAAGAGAGGAATGACGAAGTATTGAAAAATGCTGCAATTACCGTGAGAAAACAGGACTTCACCCACCAGGCTGGAGCCGGGGCCGGAACTCTATGCTTCATGGTGCAGAGCAGGACCAACCACACAGCAAGTGAAACTAAAGAGATGCACAGGGGACAGGTCACTGAGGAGACAAGAAAGTGACTCAGACAATGAATACATCCAGCAGACAGCGCAACACATCCTACACCACGTGAAGGAGACAAGATCAGGTGTGAATCAAGACACCGTACTCATCAGAATAGGAGACATTGATGTGGAAGTAGAACCAGACAGTGGAGCAAGTGCGAATGTAATGGATGGATATCAATTGGAAGCCCTCAGGCACATATTGCAAGAGATTATAGAACTAGAGTCAAGCAGAGACACACTGAAGACACTCCAGCCTGATCTAGTAGTGAAGGGCAACTTCTCAGTGACACTCCAAAACAAGAACAGAGATCAGAGTACCTCTTTAGTGATGACCCAAGGGAAGATGGACTCTCCACCACTTCTAAGCAAGAGCACATTGTTTGATCTTGGAATGCTCAGAATTGATCTGCCAGGAACACTTATTATTAAAATAAACCAATGAGCTGAGAATCAAGACAGTGAAGTCACCAGCAGAACATTGAAGCACTACTCGATGAATACAGTGAGGTATTTCAAGGAGGCGGGTATTTCTGGGACAAGAATGCAAGCAAGAAGATAGAAGTCAAGCTAGAAATGGATCCCAAAGCAATTTCTGTTGCACAGAAACCACGACCAGTACCATTCCACTTACAGGTCGAGCAAGTCGTCATGAAGGTTCCAGATGGAGAGCCTATCACATGGTGTTCACCCCTTGTTGTGCAGCAAAAGACCAAGTACACAGATGTAAAGAGAGAAGAGTTAGAATCCCAGATGATCAGAGCAAGCATAGACAAGAAAATACCAAATGAATCTATGAAAAGAAGGCAATGCATTCAATCACCAAGAGTGGAGGATTTGATCTACCATCTACATGACTGCAAGATTTTCACAAAGTTGGATCAAAGACAAGGGTATGACCAGTTGGCACAGGACCACACTACGAAACAAGTAGCAACATTCTGTACTCCTTGAGGAAACTGGAGTTTGGAGAAAAATATTCACAGGATGTCTTTGATGAAGCAATACATGTTTAATCTTTGGAGACATACCCCATTGCCTCAACCACAGAGATGACATACTCCCAGGAGGAAGAGATTTGCAGTCATAGGAACACCACTGTATTGAAACTATGTTTTAATGAAGAAAAGAAGAAGTTTTCAGGAACATACAAGACAGCATCTCAAGTGAGAAGACCGTGGAATTATTTGATCCGAACATACCTACTGATGTTGCATGGAGCAGACAGCCGACACCACAGTAATCAAACGGTCCAATGATAGATGGAGAATCTACCTACTCAGAGTGTCTAGATTCAGAATAGTTACAGCACATACTCAAGCCACTACTGCCCTATTCAACAAAGTAATGGTGAAAATGCCACCCAGGATAAAGAAGTGGGTCATGGATATACAAGACGTGGACTATGATCTATGACACAGAATGACAACACTAAGAGAATAGTCAGATGCACCATGAATCAAAGAAGAAACAGCAAGAAGATGAAGGGATGCAACAACTAGCAAAGAGGAATGCAAAAGGAAACGTGAGAAACACAAGTGAGAGAAGGACAAAGAGCCTGTACCTACATGTGAAACAAGAGCTATCAATGGCAGAAGGATTAATCTTCAGAGAACAGCATTATAGTACTACCAGCAGGATACAGAGAAAAGTGATCAAGCAAGGACACAGCCTAGGACACTTGGGCAAGACCAAGACCAAGCACCTGTCAAGAGAGAAATAATGGTGAACTCCCTCTGATGAACAGCATGCTTGACAAAAAAGTGCAGAGAAGAACCTATCACGGTGACAAACATCCCATCCTCATGTTACCAATGCAGTGAAATATCGCAAAGAACAAGAAGCCATATTGGAGAGAACTGTATGGTCGTACTGGGTGTAGATTGGATATTATATATAGCTGCATGAGGTGTCTTTCTACAAGAGGTAAGGAATTCTGTTTATGTTATGCAAACATAACTTGAAGATTAGTAATTAGTGTTTAGAGGAACAATAATTCTAGGAGAAATTGTTTTGATGCGTCACCAAATTCTGAGAACTTAATAGAGATTACTTCATGTAAATGGTTGGTGAGTGCGTATGATTTGTATTCATGAGTTGTAAAAATAAGTGAATAAAATTGTACAAGCAAACCAACCATGAAGTAATTTGTTTATTATATAAGTACGGAGATATCACAATTTTTTTCTAGCAACTTGATTAAGACAATCATAAATTTATACATTTACAGTGTAAGCAATCATTATGGAAAAGGAGAAGCATGATTCTAGGATATAATGTATTGATATATGAATATCACTAAATTCTCAGAACATACATATATCATAAGTCTGGTAATCATGATAATAGAGAGAAATTAAACTGTGAAATTAAACTTACTGACAAGCTTGTATTCTTTTACCTTTTAAAAGTTACTAAATCCTCTACTGATCTCGAGCAGCATTGTATCATAACATGAATTAGCAGGATTGCAGTCACATTTCAACTTCAGCACAAACTGTCAAGAAGACTCCGTGATGTCCCACATTCCTTGCAATGTGTGCGACTGTCATTGCTGCCAGTGTACTCAGAAAGTAGGCTTGGTCCTCATAATGGATGTCATCAACCTGAGAGGGTGATATGGAGAAGTGCTCATTTGCAGTGCTCTTAGATGTAATGATCCTTTACAACAGGTGTATTCTACAAGGGGTAAGGGAATTTCAACACTGGATAATGGAAATGGAGAAGCATGATTTTAGAGGACAATTTGATGTATGATAGTATCACGAAATTCTCAGAACTTCACAAAATTATTAATAACAATCACTACGGAGACAGACAAGCATGATTCTCCCCTACATGATTCTAGGGGATATATCTTGATGTACCTTCCAAATTCTCACAGCTTTGTTGGTATAGCAATCGCTATTGGAGAAGCTTGAGTCTAGGAGATTTGTTTTGATGCATCACCAAATTCTCAGAACTTGAATAAATAGAGATTACTTCATGGTTGGTACGGTTGGTCCTTCTTAAACGAGGCACATAAGCACAAAGTTTAGCACAGGCTTACTATTAAAGACAAACAAAAAACACTAATAAATTATCCTTCTGATATTGTCCTCACAAGGAAATCATGACATAAGCATTACAACTGCACACAGAAATCGTTGTAAATGACCAAATGTGAGAACTTCATTTTTGGTTTCACATTCCAGAAAATATCCATATACCCACCCCAAGGAAGGTCATTGGAAATTCAGAGGGGAGGGGTGTCTCGAAAATGGGATTTATATACCCCCCCCCCCCGCCTTTTCTGGGCCCTCACGAAGTCTTAATTCATTGGCTTGTATTGTGTGGCTAAACTATAATATA
>MU827388.1:45391-72084 GCA_029204205.1 Desmophyllum pertusum
TCATAAGTCTGGTAATCATTAGAGAGAGGAGGAAACATGATTGTCCCTGTGAAATTTAACTAACTGACATGCTTGTATTCTTTTACCTTTTAACAGTTACTAAATCCTCTACTGATCTCGAGCAGATTTGAATTATAACATGAATTAGGCAGGATGTTGCAGTCCACATTTCAACTTCAGCACAAACTGTCAAGAAGACTCCATGATGTCCACATTCCTTGCAATGTGTGTGACTGTCATTGCTGCCAGTGTACTCAGAAAGTAGGCTTGGTCCTCATAACGGATGGCATCAACCTCAGAGGGTGATATGGAGAAGTTGTTCATTTGCTTGCTCTTACAACAGGTAAGGGAATTTCAACACTGGATAATGGAAATGGAGAACATGATTTTAGAGGACAATTTGATGTATGATAGTATCACTAAATTCTCAGAACTTCCACAAAATTATTAATAACAATCACTACGGAGACAGACAAGCATGATTCTCCCCTACATGATTCTAGTAGATATATCTTGATGTACCTCCAAATTCTCAGAGCTTTGTTATTATAGCAATCAGTATTGAGAAGCTTGAGCCTAGGAGATTTGTTTTGATGCATCACTAAATTCTCAGAACTTGAATAACTAGAGATTACTTCATGGTTGGTGAGCGAATACAAATATTTATATTCGCGAGTTGTGAAAATAAGTGAATAACACTTTTATAAGCGAACCAACCATGAAATATTTTTTGTGTAAGTACTGATGTTCTCTAGCTTCCTGATATTGTAAAAAGTGATTAATTAATGTGCAAGTAAGTTCCATTCCTTAGCGCCCGATACATGTGCAGCAGAAAAGTCTACCAGGATCTGTCATCCCTGATCTACTGAGCAGTCAAGTTAAACAGATGACCAACAGGACACCCAACAGGACAGTCAACAAGATGGCCACAGGACAGACAAGTATCAAGAGACAAGGATTCTACATCCCAACTAGCGAGTGAGTCATGTTGGACAAGCAGCCTTAAAAGGTTGGTCCTTCTTAAATGACGCACATAATTAAGCACAAAGTTAGCACAGGCTTACTATTAAAGACAAACAAAAAAACACTAATTATTCTTCTGATGTTGTCCTCACTAGGAAATCATGACATAAGCATTACAACTGCAGGCACAGAAAAACACAACTGTTAATTTGCTCTCATTGAATCGATGTAAATGACCAAATGTGAGAACTTTATACCCCAAAATAGGATGAACAGCATAAAAAATAGCATTTTATTTGATCACACAAAGATAGATCAGTCCTCCAGTCAGTCCTGATGAAACTGGCATTTCTGATTACCGTAATATGTTTTTTCTTACATTTTGTTTGTTCCACATACAGTAGCTGAGATGCATTTCTACGACTGTTAAAGTACCGCATCCAATAAGACGTGTACCTGCCATAAGCTGTTTACCATCTTGTCTTCGCAAGAGATGATGGAGCACAACAGACCAGTCAGACCGGCAGTCAGATCTATCTGAAAGGATGATATAAAACAAATATAAAGAATAACTGGCTGAGCTCCTTCGCGGTGAGATATATTATCATGGCTAGTTAAATATTATTAGGCCTTGACTTTACAGCAAAAATCCCAAAAGTGTGACCACTTTTAATTAATTCACATTCTTTAGTGCATGCATACTATCCCAATCAGAAGCCAAGGATAGCTATATCTTCTGCTTCTGATTGGATAGTCTGCACCCCAAGGGGGGTACTCTGGAATTAAGGTGACTGAGAGGTGCGAAGGATTTTTTGGGGGTATCCAAAACAATTGGTTTGGGGTAAAAAATAGTTCGTAAAGCGCCGCTGATTATTCAAGAATTGTAAATATACGTACAACCTAGTACTGTGTTTCATGATGTTCCTGTTTGAGCTGAAGTAGTTTTATTCTTCTAAAATTTGGGTGTCTGTTTGTAAGAATGACTGCTAGATTTGGGAAAGTTTATTGCAGATAGTATGATGAATAAACAAACACAAATTTTAATCTATTCTTGGTATTTTTAGGGTTTGGAAAATTCAGCATGGGATTTTTTTGGGTTAAATTTTGGTTCAGGGGATTTTTTGGGGGTTTCGCTTCAAGCTAGCCCTAGGGATTTTGGGGGTTTTAATTTATGTCCCCATTCGCACCTCCCCATCACTTTAAATCCGGAGTACCCCTGCACGCACTAAAGAATGTGAATTTATTAAAAGTGGTCACACTTTCCGGCTCCTTGCTGTAATTTGCAGAGCATTGTCACATGACCATGTCAATCATAACAATAGGTGGTAGTATGAACTGGATGCCAGAAAGAGTGTGATGAAATGAGTTAGGTTGCCAAATTATTTTGAGACTGCTACATTGTAGTGTGAAATTTTACAATGGTTTGAAAAATTTAGAGGATAATGTATCATGATGATCATAGGGAAAAAGTTGCTGCAACACCTCCTCAATCAGCACAATATTCTTTCAAAAGAATAAAATAAATTTTATCAGGAACATTCATTGTTTTGTAGGTAATAAATTAAAGTGATACAATGATGTATGAGGGATTGATCACCACAGCAATGAGTAATACAGTAATACTGTACAAACTCACAATTTTACATGTTAGTCCTTATTTCATGAATTTTTTTCAGCCAATGACCACAGACGATTGCTGTTGAACAGTGGAAAGGCAGATTACTGGCTCGACATGGTTTGATGATCAAGTTAAATCCGAGGTGTCACTGAAGACGCCAACAGTTCTCGAGGACTCTGAGTTTTAGTTAGATTATTGTTTTGGCTTGGGGTGCGTGGATTATATAAGGAATCATTTTAAAAGCATGTTCTTTAATTTACAATGTCATGCTATATTTTTTTTTTCAGTAGATTATTCTCATCACATACAGACACGCAGATCATCCATCAAATGAAACTTCTAAATAATATCTAAAAAAGCTATTTATTTAATAGAAACAATAGCTTGAATGGTATTATTTTAAAATAAATAGCATTATTTAATACAATAGCTAATCAACACTATTATTATTTTAGAAATAATAGCTTTGATCAAAAGCTATTTTTTTAAAATAATAATGGCCTGATTTCTATTATTATTATATTTTAAAATAATAGCTTGAAATGAAGCTATTATTTATAAATTTTATAGCTTGCATTGAAAGCTACTAATTTTAGAACTAATATCTTAAAAGCTATCATTTTTATTCAAAATAAAATTAATAGCTTGAATTAAGTAATATTATTCTAAAATTATGATAGCTAATGACAGCTATTATTTAGAAATTTCATTTGATGTTATGGTCAGTGAGTCTGTATGTGATTAGATGAGTCTACTGACAAAAAAAACCCATGACACTTGGATATGTAGGTAAGCTTGTACCAAAAACTTGACAAGATTGAAGTTACTGATTTAGATTACATAGTTCCCTTTTATTTCTGTTGGCATCTGAAGCATTGAGCCTCAGTAGACTTGAATTTCAAATCACAACTAAAAAATGTTTTTAAATTATTGAAAATCATTACTTTGATACAGAAAATTCTGAACTTGGGACATTATGAGTTCTCCTTGATTTAATTGCTTTTAAACAACTGAGCTGATTCTAACATAACCCTAAATGGCAACTAATGCACTAATAACACAGGGAGAGTTCTCAGTGTTCCAGTTCAGATATTTAAAAAAATCGGGAAATTAAAACAACTTTTGCATGTCTTAAATTTGGTTTAAAATTCAAGTCTAGCTGATACATGTGCATGTTTCGAGTTTAGAATAATGACCAAATAATTAAAAGAGAATACATAGATGGCATTTCATCATCACATGTAGGTTAATGAAAAGAATAAGGTTAGGTTAATGAAAAAAACATTTCATCATCACATGTAGGAAAATGAAAAGAACAAACTAGTACAGTTTAGTTACACACTACGTAGTTTGATTAAGAAAATTGAAGTGTACACATGGTTGGGCCTTAATCCTAGGTGTAAGCTAGTTGACTGAACATTTTTAACCTCTAATAATATTTACTAGAAATAAAAATGGTCTGTCAACTAGCATGCACCTAGGGATTAAGGCCAACAATGTACTTATTTAAGTGTCAGATATAGGTTCATAAGGAACGGCCTGTAGGACGGCTGCTTAGAGCTTGAGCCATCGGTCCTACTCAGATTTCCTACCTGAATGTTTTCTGATGGTAGGTTTTTTCTGGCGTATGTTTTAATCGCAATTTTTATTTTATTTTGTAAGCGGTTGCTCAACTCTTTTCGTTAGAGTAGGTTTTTGCTTTTCATGGCATTGAATGTAATTTTGAAATTATGTAATGTAATAATAAAATATACAGAAGACATTGTGTATTCAAGAAATAGAAATTGTGTATGTGCATTATGTTTACGTAACCTGATACAGACACAAGAGCAAGCTTGGGAGAACTCAAAGGGTTTCAGGAAGGTATTAGGGGTTGGGGTTAGGGATTTGGTCAGGGACCAGGGTTTGGGTCAGGGTATTGGGTCACAGGACTAGGGTTTGGGTTTAGGTCAGGGTATTGGGTCAGGACATAGTTAATAGAGGGAAATGGTTATGAAGCCCGGAAAAACTTCAAGGAGCAAACAGAGGCCAAGGTTTATGTTGGAAGGTCCATGACCGTGGCACATCTTTTGTTTTGCGCTCATACACTATGCATGAATTACGTAATCGCAACGTTTCTATTGGTTAGTTGCTTGAACACACGTAACCACCTATTGTATTTGTGTCAGGTTTGTGTGCATGGTCAACCCCCAAAATAGCGAACAAAAAATATATAACAAAGAACATTGCCGGGCTTCATAACCATTTCCCTCTATTAACTATGGTCAGGGATTCGGGTTTAGGTCAGGGTTTTGGGTTAGGGATTTGGGATTGGGTAAGGGATTAGGGTTGTGATTGGGTTTGGGTCAAGGATTAGTGTTGTTTTGGGTTAGGGCTAGGGATTTTGCTGGGATAAGGGTTGAGGTAAGGGTAGGTACTTTTGAGTTCTCACAAACTGACTCAAGTGTTTGCGCCATGCTATGTAAACAAAGCGACCATTTTCTATTTCTAATGTACAAAATAAGTGACAAAAATTTAATATAATGCAACGTTATAACTGTGTTTACATACATGTACAAGCCCTTATAAAAAAACATTAGGAGTGGAAATTTACTACAGTGTACATGGACAAAGTGGGTTAGTTTCTAATGAAACTGTGGTGCTGCGTTGGCGAGCAAGAAATGTCAGCTTCTAGAAATTCGCTACAGCGGTTAATTTACCTTTATCAACTTCGAGTTCAGACATTTCGAGCATTAGCCCTTCATCGGAGCAAAGTGGGGTTGCTCCAATGAAGGGCACGCTCGAAACGTCAGCTTCTAGAAATTCTCTACTGCGGTTAATTTCCTTGATCAACTTCGAGTTGATAATCAACTACATGTAAGTGTACTACAGTGTAAAGTTTTTGTAATAAAAGGATTGTATGAAGGATGACCAACAGTACAAACATATATTTGGCTTGAATTAAACTTTCATGTTGGGTTTTCAATATTTTTTAAACTAATGTACCAGTTCATTATCACGGAACGTTTGCAAAACACAACTTCTTTCTATTGGACTGTTGGTGATCTTTGTTATTTTTAATCAATAATTATTTCTGATAAATAATGTAAGAAATAAAAAGGCAGGAATGGCAAATATTGTTGTCTCAATATATGTTTTGTTTACATAAATGTAGGGGTTCCCACTTAAGACCAGGGCAGCTTCCCTGTTTCATTATGACTGACCGTAAAAGCTCTATTAAGCCCTATTTAATTTTAGGCCTCAAGATTCAAGGGGGTGCTTATTAGAGAGGGGCTTATTTCAAATCATAAATTTTCGAGAAAATTCACATTAATTTTTCAAACTTTATTATTGCACCACTAACTGAAACAGAACACACATTAGAGAGGGGTGGGGTGGGGGGGGGAGTCTAAATAGAGCTTTTATGGTATGTGGATTACCGTAGTTTTTCACTGTTATGCGACCGGGATCAAAACTCCTCTGAGCGGTTTGCAAAAGATTTCTGTCAATCTTACATGTCATACCTTATATGGAAGGTGTTTGCCCCAGTACAATTGAACACTTCCATTTAAGGTACAGACATGTATGATTGATGGAAATCTTTTGAAAACTGCTCAGAGGAGTTTTGATTTTAAAATGGTTGCATCCCTATAACAGTGAAATTGATGGTTAATAGATGAAATTAAGCTGAACTGAGCTACATATTATATAAGAAGCCTAAATATTATTATTATGGAAGTGGGTTTGATTTGCAAGACGATGAACATGCAAGTAAAACTCATTTCCATGAAAGGTTTGTGCACCAGAACTAGTTTTGAAAGGGGAAAAGACAACTCGGAAATGGTCTAAAAATTTAGATAATTATATGAATGACTAAACTCACAAAATGACAATCTAATGTAGGGCTGCAAATAACAGTCGGTCATCAGACAATGACCGACCAAAATTTTGCGTATGCCCGATGAAATCCAAACTGTGGCCGGACATAATGTCCGGACAATTTTTTTTACCTTCCAATGTAAACGCTAACAAGTTTTATTCTAAATGCAAACTACATGTAGTTTATTCTGCGATGAGCAAGTAGTGTTAATATGATGTCCGACCTCATTTTTGTTTTGTCCGACCAAAATTTTTCTTAGTTGGACACATTGTCCTTTCAAGAAAAAAAAATTATTTGCAGCCCTGTAATGTGTCTTTGACTGGATTATTTGAGGTTAAAGGAGCTATGTCACGATATTTTCAGTCATCTTTGCGAAGGGCCAAATCACTTTAAAATTGTAGAAAAGCCTCAAAATAACAGTTTACTATTGTGGAAAAACACGAAAGTAGTGATAAAAAAACTAAACAGGAACAAGGATGGTTTGAACTGCGAACTTGAAAAAATTGGCCAATTTGTTTCAAGATGCCCATCCATGACATAGCTCCTTTTTGGGTAGTTTGACTATTGTTTCTTCAGGCTGTTTAGTTGCATTCAAGATGGCGAATTTCAAACAGCAAACTGGAAACCATAATACACTGCTTCCTGACTATCTTTCCTAGAAAAGTCTCGACTTTTCTTGGAAAGATAGAAGCGACTCTGCGTGATAGAATGCCATTGAAATGCAGCAAACAGTCTGGAAGCCATTACACTGGCTAGCAGAGTCGCTTCGATCTTTCCTAGAAATGTTCCTGACTTTTCTTAGAAAGATAGAAGCGACTCTGCATGGTAGAACCCATTGAATACAGCAAACAGTCTGGAAGCCATTACACTGCTAGCAGAGTCGGCTTCGATCTTTCCTAGAAATGTCCTGACTATTCTTGGAAGATAGAAGCGACTCTGCGCGATAGAAGCCATGAAATGCAGTAAACAGTCTGGAAGCCATTACACTGCTAGCAGAGTCGCTTCGATCTTTCGCTAGAAATGTCCTGACTATTCTTGGAAAGATAGAAGCGACTATGCATGGCAGAACCCATTGAAATGCAGCAAACAGTCTGGAAGCCATTACACTGCTAGCAGAGTCGCTTCGATCTTTCCTAGAAATGTCCTGACTATTCTTGGAAAGATAGAAGCGACTCTGCGCGATAGAAGCCATTGAAATGCAGTAAACAGTCTGGAAGCCATTACACTGCTAGCAGATCGAGTCGCTTTCGATCTTTCCTAGAAATGTCCTGACTATTCTTGGAAAGATAGAAGCGACTCTGCGCGATAGAAGCCATTGAAATGCAGTAAACAGTCTGGAAGCCATTACACTGCTAGCAGATCGAGTCGCTTCGATCTTTCCTAGAAATGTCCTGACTATTCTTGGAAAGATAGAAGCGACTCTGCAGGAAGAACCTACCCTGCGAGCAGAGTCGCTTTCGCAGGGTAGGAAGAACCCATTTAAATGCAGCAAAATTATCGGTGTCCCAGTGGGTGGTAAGAACGGAAGGCGCGATTTGCGTAAAAAATGTCAGGGAATTACATGTAAGATATTCGTAGGATATTCGTCACATGTGATTATAAGCAGCATAATTACCAGTCGCAATCCTGTCGTTTCTCCCGGTCGTATTTTCTTGGAACTCGTCCTTGGATGCCGATGGTACATTTCATACATTTTTTTCGGTAGCCTGAACACACCTAAGATTTTACTTACAGCTTTCAATAACCTAGCATTATCGCATTCCAAGGACGATGATCGAGAAAAAAAAAAAGTTCAATTTTTCCGCCAGTTTCCGGCCATTTTGAAAACACAACGCGAACGATCCCAGAAGTCCTCGCGCGACTTCCCCGCCAAAATAACAGAGCTGCGGAATTTCAGATGCATGCGTCTCGGACTGTTCTGGAAGCAATCCCTCTCCCGCTCTCTAATAAGCTCCCCCCTTTGGAAGTCAGATTTTGTAACAAGACCGCCAGCTACGCAGGCTAATCTCTATTGAAGCCCCCCCCCCCCTTTTCCGTCAGGCTGATGTAAATGACTATTTCAGCAATATTTTTCTGGCTGAATAAGGTATAAAATGACATTGTATTGTTTGAGTAACACATAACCCATTTTAGTTAGTTGGTGTAATAGTAAAGTTTGAAAAGATAATGTGAATTTTTTTCGAACATTTATGATTTGAAATAAGCCCCCCTCTCTATTAAGCACCTCTCTCTAAAAATTACCCCCCACCCCCACCTTCTTGAGGCCTGAAATTAAATAAGCCCCCCGTGGACTTAAGAGCTTTACGGTATACCACAGATCTAAAGCATGGGATATATTAAAAGATGCTAGGAGGAACACGGATATATTTTTTTTGCTTACTGTAATTTGAATCAATTTCTTTCGTGGATGTAATTGTTCAGTCATAAGTCAAAATATGACTTACACCTCCCCCGCCCCCTCCCCCCCCCCCCCCTACCCCCCAGGCAGACTCATAAAGTACAACGATTTTGTGAAATAGATTTTTTGTAGTAAGAGAATATTTTCTTCTTATGCGCTGTTATTATTCATGGTTGCTTTTCCTGTTCATATCTTGCTCTCTTAGCTCGTCAGTGTCTCTCTTTCCTAATTCTCCTACTTGGCAAACTGGACTAAATATCTGGCTACGAGTAGTCCCTCATTTTTCTCCGAGATCGAGCGGGCGAGCGCGCGCAAAGCGCGTGGAAATCACGTCTTCTCGCGAGAGGTGATTTCCACGCGCTTCGCGCGCGCTCGCCCGCTCGATCCCTGAGAAAAATGAGGGACTACTCGTAGTCTACTAAATATCAGTAAATACCGTGCGTCCGTGCGTCCTGACAACTGACATTTGACTTACGGTGAATCAAGATATAGCTCAGCCGGTAAGGCCTGCTTTATAATGACATAATCGTCGCATTGAATTCAGACGAAGCTTAATTCACTGATTCGCTTGATCAGCTAGAGGGGTGCAGAATGCTGAGAATGATTCGACTGATTAAATATTAACTGAAACGCCGTCAGTCGATGTGACCCAGAGCGGACTTTGTTTATAATAGTCAAGCTTTCGGAGTGCTCTTTGTACATTGTCGGCTCGACATTTTCCATTACTGATCCGAGTCTTGGGCTCGGATTTGATAGAAAAAGCTGCGAGCAGGTTGTTCTTGGGCCAAAGCCAAAAAAGAGAGCCTGCTCGCAGCTATATGTCTTGGGCTTGGAGTTTTTAAAACGAGCGTCTCATTCTCAAAGCTACTTTAGGTGCTGTCGCTTCATTTCCAGTTCTTAAAATTGTTTGAATATTCTTTGTAATTTCATAGCTCTATTACAGTCAAAACGGCTGAGCCGCTCCGCCCAAATAATATAACATTGATCAAATTGCAATTTCAGTGCAACGGCCTGCATTGATTGAAAAGCCGCTCGCGTCGCAGTCGTGGAAGCAAACCCTGTCCTTTTTAATCAAATTACTCCAATTTCCAGTTTGTTTTTCCAGATTTACTATCACCTCTCTCACGGGGGATAGAAAAGAAATATTGTCATTAATCAAATCAACATTTGATATTCGAATGGGACGCTAACGGTTGAATTATTGCATTATTGAGTAGTTATAGACCTATGATGAAATACAGTCGAACCTGTATATAACGGTCACCCTCGAGACTTCAGAAAGTGGCCGCTTAATACAGGTGGCCGCTTAATACAGGTTTAATACAAGTAGCAAATACAACTCGGGACTTTGAAAGCTGGCCGCTTAATAGAGGTGGCCGCTTAATACAGGGCCGTTTATTAGACTGCGAGCAGTCCCTCTTTCTTTCTTTATCGATCGCGAAGCAAGCGCGAGAGAGCGGAAATCGAGCGCGAAGCGCGAGCGAGCGGAAATGGGCCGAGCGGAAGTGAGTGCACGAAGTGACGAGCGGAAGTGAGTCACGAAGTGACGAAGAGCGAAAGATAGAGTATGCCTGCGAGAGCAGACGTAATTTTTTCCGGCTTCGAGTTCCTTCGCTAATTTTTGGCGAAGGAACTCGAGCCGGAAAATTACGTCTGCTCCTCCGCAGGGCTAAAGATAGAGGGACTGCCGGCCTTTCCCTCTTTTCCAACGCGTGCCAAGCACACAAACTCCGCCCACCAAGCCGTAAGCAATTGAAAATTAACTTTTTTAATAACAAACTCTGGCCCTTTAGGTCACGTACGGCCAAAAATAAACCAGCCCCCGGGTGCGAAGAAAGGATTCTTGTTACACACGCGACTCGTGAGTTTTTGCGAGGTAAATTGCACGAAAAAATAACATTTGCCTATTTAAACAAGACTGCTTGTTTTGTGTTGAGTTAGTCTGTTCACAGCCTCTCTATTTTCTCAGATCGTTGTAGCCGCAAGCGTGTGTGTTGAGTACGATCTTAGATTATGAATCAATCAACGAAACTCAGCGCTATGTGGAAAAAGCTGTATTTATGAAGTGAACCATCAGCATTTGTTGTCGCCAATGTCCTGAAAGTCCAAAGACTGTCTTTATCCTCGTCAGCAACCTCAAGCCAAAATCGTTGGACGATGCTCTTCTGGCGAACAATGATCAGATGCGGAGTAGACCTGTGATCCGACTCTAATGCGGAATCGCTCGAATCTTTCACGTTAACAAAACTCTGATAAATCATCCTCTTCCAGAAGGCCGTGGGAAGAACGGCCATTACATCCTTTCCCATCAGCAAAGCTTCGATTGCTTGCTTCTGTTCTTCCTTTAAAACTACTTCGTTCAAATGAAGAGATAAACATTGAAAACGTTCTGCATTCTCGCCACAAAGTTGCCGCTATTGATGTCTCGCGCTATGAAATCTAAGCCGCTGTAGTGTCAACAAGTCGTCAAGAGGTTGTCAAGAAGTTGATACTAATCAAAACTAATCTGACAGCGTCCATTGTCTAATTAGCCAATCCGAATTTTTCCGTTGTCTGTACAACGGGAAATTCAGCACGCGTTTGATGCAGAAAAAGCCGGCAGTCCCTCTATCTTTCGCTCTTCGTCACTTCGTGACTCACTTCCGCTCGGCCCATTTCCCCGCTCGCTCGCGCTTCGCGCTCGATTTCCGCTCTCTCGCGCTTGCTTCGCGATCGATAAAGAAAGAAAGAGGGACTGCTCGCAGTCTAGGCCGTTATATACAGGTTCGACTGTAGTATAATAGATGGGCGGATTAACGCTTCAACTGATTTTGACAGTAAGCCCCCTGCAGACATCGCAAGCGTCAGTAACCCCTTAATCTAGTCCAGGGGTACGCAGAATCTTGTTTTGTGGTGTAGCACTAATTCATTTTCACAACAACAACAACAACAACAACAACAACAACACACAACACAACTTTATTATACCCCAGAGCCTACAATCAGTATTTACAATTTTTGAATAAAAAATAATAGGGGTACTGGCTACCCTTAAAGTTAAAAATGCCAGGCTGAAGAGGTAACAATTCTACTGAAAACAATCTAGTTCCAGCCATATTTGTCCGGTTTAAAAGTACCAAACCATGATGTTAAACCCTAAAAGGTACGACAAGAGCGCACCAGAGCCGATGACGTTCGCTGAGATCGCATGAGAGTTTCAGACCTCTGACGAGAGCCGAACTTATATCCTTAGTCTTATTAGTTCCAGTCCCTCCGCGATCCTTCTGATTGTGCAGGGCGAGGCATATTCCTATACCCCTTTATAGACCCATTGGCCACTTGAGTGGCGCTTGGACTATAACTTGCATTAGATTTCTATGATTTTTTGCCACCAAAATCATCTCATAGAAAGCATAAAATTGACTCCCCTCCTATATATAGGGTATGGTTGACCACCCTAAAACTTTTGGACGTCTTTTTCCAATACACACGAGGCCTAAGACGTATGTCACATTAATCTCTGCACTGAGAGCTTCAAAATAAGCTATAGTTTAGGAGTGTACCTACTATACCAGAAGATTAGAACGTTTTTTAACTTTTTTATTTTTACGTTTTAAACCAATTTATAGCAAAACCATTACTTCTTTCAAGAAGGTTGATATTATTTTAGAAATACACACCATCATCAGCTTTCAAATGGTATATCATACATGTACATGGACATTGAGTTTTTATTTATCAATTTAGAAAAAGATGGCGTTCGCCTTGGTCTATAAAGGGATACTTGAGGTGTTTCCTTTTCTTTTTCAGATATTATTTATACATCTTGAATTATGAACAAGCGCAAGGAAAAATCTTCAGTGGAAGGTATATTCATGCACATCACATGCAGAAGCCAATTGCAAAAACGGCCGTGTACATGTTCATATGTCCTCATTGATTTTGTGTCAAATTAATCTGCCACACCAGATCAATAATTTCATTATTTTTAAATCGAAAACAAAATACCAACAAAATTTCATCTTGTAGACTCACAAACCCGGGCCAAACGAGTGTTGCAGAGAGTTGGATCTCACCAGAGTTTTCATCAACTCTCACCAGGTCGGGCGGAACGAAAAAAAACTCTCGTCAACGACTCTCCGTGAGAAATTTGAGCAGTACAACGAGGGGCCCTGGGGAGCGAGGATGTACAGGTTCAAATTCGATGAGAGGTGCGCATGTCAATGAGAGTTGCCAAGAGCGCATGAAGGATTCAGGCCAAACGAGAGCGAGAGTCTGAACTCTCGGCTTAACGAGTTTTCTTTTGCGTCTGTTTCGAATTGATGCCCGGTGCAATGCAAAACCTTTCATATGAAAATTTTGACTTTGAATGAAAATGAACCGTTTGAGACTAAAATTCATTTGATAAGATGGTTTTTAGTCCATACTAGTCTGCTTATCATCAGGCCTAGTACGACCTGGATTACATGCATCTAGATCACCCTCTCTTGGCTACCAGAAAATTATTCACGTTTGCCTTAAACAAAACAACAAAATCTTGATGTAGTAGCTGTTTTTTTTCTATTGCAGATCACTATCGCTCTGTAGCAGAGAAGTACGACTACTTATACAAAGAATATTATGAAGCACGCATTCCAGTCTTGATAAAATGTTTGGACTTGAAACGCGTCACACATTGTCGCCGACATTGGCAGTGGAACAGGCTTCATTGCCGAGCACCTCTATGAGTTGTCCGGGCTCAACAACCCAGTTTTGGTGCGTGGATCCCAGCGCAAAAATGCAAGAAGTAGCTCAGCAAAGGAAAGGGCTCTATCCCGTTCAGAAAACGGCGGAGGACTTTTTTCCGATCCAGAAATAAACCAGGTTTTTGATCGAGTGATTTGTGTTGCAAGCTCGCATCATTTCGTTGATCCTGTTGCTGTGTACAGGGCATACTTCGTTCTTTGCGTCCCGGTGGTTTTTTTATTCAAGTACATTGGGTAGACGGCGGTCATCCGATGTTCAAAAGCGCGGAAAATCTCTTCAGTAAATATTGTAAAAATGTAGTAAGAGAGACTCAGCCGAGGTTAATACAGGAGATGAACTTGAAGGGAAAAATCTCTCACCAAGAGGTGACCACCCCTACAGTGGCTGTGGCAAAATCTACGTTGTATGAAATGTTTCGGTGCCGGTATATGAGCATGTTGTACCAGTTAAGTGACGAGCAAATTGAAGAAGGAATTAAGGAATTGGAGAAGGAGATCTTAAAAGATGTAAAGGATGATGATAACATCAACTATAGCGATTTAGTTTTCATATCAACAGTCGCGATCTCGATTAGCATATTGATGATGATAGAACCCGGGAGACTCCAATGTGACAGGGAGGGGATGCTCGTCGGAAAATTTGAATCAAACCCCTAAAGGAAACCAATTTGGGCGTGGCTCAAGCTTTAGTTATATGTGACCCGAAAAGATACCATTCTTTCTATAGACAGTACGGAATTTTTTATTTCTTTGCGTGGAACCCTATAAAACGATACCTTGATGCCTAAATATATCGGCGTTCCAGTGATACCAAAATTTATAATTTACATGCCCGCCCTTTATAAACATAGAAAAGTCTGAAACGCTACTGAAGGGTACTAAATGGCGTCATGACGACTCCGAACGTCGTTCGTTTATATCGTTGATTTTTACATGCCTATGTATTACTAAAGAAACACATTTAAAATATTGACCTATTTTTGTATCATTTTCTTCTAGATTTATATATTTTCAACAGTTTGGAGCGTGAAAATATTACGGACTAATGTCAAGAGCTTTCAACCTCTCAGGGTTCTCATCAGGACATGATAATTTTTGTATCATTCCCTTGTAAGGCAAATAGTTCCTTTAGTTGTTTTGAGTCTGAGCGATTTCATAAGTGACTTATGTAGTGGCTCACTTAATGATACTGCAGGTGTCCCGAGCTCACGTTTATAACTCCGCTGTACAAGAGCAGTTTTCAATCGAGTCTCGTATAACCAAATCCAAAGCAATTACAATGACCAATCACGACAAACGTAAACAAGCTAAAAGATACTAATGAAACATTAACCGGCGCAAAGCGCGGGAAAACGCGTATGACCAAGTCGCGATTGGTTTTGCTTTGCATCTGATTGGTTGAGTAGCTGGCGGGAGTTAAATTTTTAACCCTTTCACTCCCAAACCTTGAGTCAATAAATGTGGTTCTAACTTTTGAGTCTGTGGATGAAACCCTAGTGCGTGACCGATTCAAATAAAAGCTATTGAGCAGTACTTTCATGTAATACAACTGTTTATTATGCTGTACAAGGTGCTTCTGACTTAAAAGTCTGTGGATGAAACCCTAGTGTGTGACCATTTAAATGAAAGCGATCGAGCAGTACTTTGATGTGGTACTGTTCATTATGTTGTACAAGGTGGTTCTCACTTTTAAGTCTGTGGATCAGTGAAACCTAGTGTGTGACCATTCAAATGAAAGCTATACAGCAGGGCCCGGCTGTTCAAAGGGTGGATAACGCTATCCGACGAATAAATCACTATCCAGTGGATAAGTGTTAACAAACTAACTTCGCTATCCGTTGGATAGTGTTTTATCCTGTGGATAGCGTTATCTACCCTTTGAACAACGTAACCAGGCCCTTGACTTTATGTGGTAGCTTGTTTTTGACAATTTTGCAAAATGAGCGAAGTCGAGAGAAAGGGTTAATACATCTCTTTTATGAACGCACAAAGGCTTCCAAAAACAGTCCGTTGCATGCTCAGTTTGTTTCGAGACTTAGCGTTTATAACACATGCATCTGAAAATGGTTTGCGGCTTCCCACCTGCACTTTTCTTTCAGTGAAATGTTGAACATGCGCATGTTGAACATGTTGGTGCAGGTTTACACCCGATCAGGTATGGAAATCTTCAAAATTTCTTCTGACCATCATTCAACTGTCTCATTACCGGACATCGATTAAAACTTAGTTCGTCCAAGTCTGTTTTAGAATGGTATCTTTATGGTCAAATAAAGCTTGAGCCACGCCCAGATTGGTCTCCTTTAGGGTTTAATTGAAATTTTTCGACAAGCACCCCCTCCCCTTTCACATGAAAGTCTCCCCGGGGTAGCTATACATAAGATTTATATAAAAACATTGGTTTTCAGAAAGATGGTGGGTCGATCCTAGTAAAAAAATACAAGTACTACATTGACTACAGGGAGGCAGCGTGTCCGAGTGGTTTAGGGCGCTGGATTTGAAATCTGGAGTTCCCTGGTTCAAATCCTCCATCCTGCCACTAGCTGGATTTGCCGCTCTCGGTAGTCCCGAGTTCAACTCCCGAGTTCAACTCCTCGGCCACGCTATGTAAATAGCCAACTGGACAGCCTCCCACCAGTTGGGATTCTTAACAAGTTTATGTTATATTTACAACATTTGTTTGTTCATTTACAGTGTCCACAATTAGTACAGCAGTGCTAAATCCTCTGACACTTAAAATAAAGTGTAGTGTAAATGCTTACTGAATTGCACTCGCATTCATACGATTGTCAATTCATACACAAAAATTTCTCAGACACAAAATACCTCCCAATATAAGCCTAAACATTTTCGAAACGCAACCCTCCTTCCGATAATAACCCCCCCCCCCCCCCCCTTCACACACACCTCACACCCAATAATAATTCCCTGTGATGCTTTGAACTTCTCTCCTGTGAACTACATTTGAACTTCTCTACAGCGGCCACCGTTGGGCGAAATTAAAGGGGCAGTGTCACGGGGATTTGATGTCATTTCAAAAACCAAAAACGTTTTTGTATTTACAGAAAACTAAAAATAATGGTCAAATTTTGTTATAAATTACCATCCTAGTGTACTAAAACTGTCAATAAGTGTCTCTGGCCATTGAAACTGGGTCGGAATGGATCGTAATTTGAAAACATGTTAGGCTAACAGTTTTTCAATTTCTCGCATTTTCGTTTCCAAAATGCATTAGAACAGACCATAATTTGTTCCTCTTTTAAGAATTTGGTTGATTTCTTTTTCTTGGTGTTCTAGAATTATTTTGTAACTAAAAAGGTACCGAAGCACAGTTTTGACCAAAAAAGGTCAAAATCCCCGTGACACTGCCCCTTTAACTGGCCGTTGAACGGATGTTTCATAAAGAGTAAAATCTAGTATATACAGCTGTTTCGAGAAACGTTGTCGGAAAAAAGCGCACACGACAATCCCGAAAGGTAATCTGGGATATGAACAGTAAGGTACGTTTCTGACACTAGCTGTCGAACCTACTTTTGTTGCTTTCTTTAGCACTCGCAAACATACTTCCATGGCGTCTCGTGCCATTTTCTCAGATTTCCCTGAAATGCTGAAGTCAAGGAACCGTGAACTTAAAACTACCCACAATGCCTTTCGGGGTTGTCGCGTGCGCTTTTTTCCGACAACCTTTCTCGAAACAGCTGTATGTATTCAGTGGCGCACGGTCGGGACGAAAAATCCTGACCGCTGTAGAGAGGTGTCCGTTCAGTGGAGGTAAAACTGTATGCTTTTTAAATAGGATAAGCTATTCAACTTTCTTTCATTTTCTAAGCATATACTGAAAATAAGATAAATTTAGCGAGCAGAAATTTTTATATATATTTTCTTAGAGACCCCTAAGAAAATACTGAAATTTGGAAATTTGCTCAAATAAGTTGTTGGCTATTTGGGATCGATTTTCATTACGAGAACTACATAGTTATAGTTGATGCGGTCATCATCCTTTACATCTTTTAAGAGCTCATTGTCAAGTTCCTTAATTCCTTCTTCAATTTGCTCGTCACTTAACCGGTTAAACATGCTCATATGGCGGCACCGAAACATTTCATACAACTTGGGTTTTGCCACAGCCACCATAGAGGTGGTCACTTCTTGGTGAGAGATTTTCCCCTGCAAAATTCATCTCCTGTAGTAACCGCGGATACTCTTTAACCATATCTTTACAATATTTGTTGAAAACATTTTCTGCACTTTTGAACATCGGATGACGGGCCTCCACGCAATTTACTTCAATGAAAAAACCACCGGGACGCAATGAACGTAGTATGCCCTTGTAAAACAGCAACAGGATCAACAAAGTTGATGTGAGCTGCCAACACATACCACTCGATCAAAGACCTGGTTTATTTCTGGATCGGAAAAAAATTCCTCCGCCGTTTTCTGAACAGGATAGAGCCCTTTCCTTTGCTGAGCTACTTCTTGCATTTCTGCGCTGGGATCCACGCACCAAACTGGGTTGTTGAGCCCGGACAACTCATAGAGTTGCTCGGCAATGAAGCCTGTTCCACTGCCAATGTCGGCGACAATGTGTGACGGCTTCAAGTCCAACCATTTCATCAAGACTGGAATATATCCTTCATATTTTCCTTGAAAGAAGTAGTCGTAATTCTCTGCTACAGAGCGATAATGATCTGCAATAGAAAAGACAACAACTACATCAAGATTTTACGCATCTTCGATGTAGCTTTTTAAATCAGTTTGTTTTAAATTCTGCTTCAATTTCTTTGCACCGAAAACTCTGACTTTTGCATAACATGAACATTCAAAATGGCCGGTCCTGTAAGTAAATTCATGAAAACGCTACCTCACGCGGCGGCCGAATTTCTCATGCCTGGCTCACAAATTTGAGCTTGCAAATCTCAAAATGAACCATTTTCGTGAAAAAGGTAACGTACTTCAATCCAATAATTTTCCGGTAAATAACGCTTTAGTTGTTGCACATTCTTCACTTTTGAAGGGAAAAGACAAGCGGACAAAGTTGTATTTCGGCCGATTCCAAACATCAGAAATCTTCGGGAAACATCTTCGTACGTCTTCGGATGTCGTCGGGTCATCTTCGGAAGACGTGAAAATCTCACGCAATTGACAGGGCTGACCATTTTATATATTTTATTAAAATATAGACTGAAAATTTTCGCGCGCTCTGATTGGTTAAAAACCATGTTTTATCAGAGTATAAACATAGAAAAGCGTGTTTTATCGTTTCGCGCGCGTAAATCTATATTTTAAAGCACATAAAGAAGCCAAAACCATGTATTATACTGTCATAAAACACTCCGGGAATTTGAGAACACTTGAGAAATTTAGAAAACACTCGCCTGCGGCTCGTGTTTTCTAAATTTCTCTCGTGTTCTCAAATTCCCGTCGTGTTTTATGACAGTATAATACATGGTTTTGGCTTCTTTATTTGTTAAATATATAATACGGGTCTAAAAGGGGGAGTTAATATAGTCAAACTACTTTATTTCAAATTAAAGCTTATAGAGCTGGCTATCTAAATATTCTAACCATTTTGTAATAAAATGAATTGTCGAATTTTTCGCGATGTCTAAGGGACTGTGCAATAATTACCAGAAGGGGGGTTTGGAAAACCAGAGGGGGGGGGGGGGGGGGGAGGAGCATAAAGTAAAATCAAAGCAAGGAGAGGGGGGGGGGGGCTCTAGGTAAAATAAGTCACTCAAGAGAGGGGCGGGGCTTAACATTTTATTTCAAGTACATATTACATTGGCGAATCCATACCTATTTATAAGGTGTGGACCGAAAAAACTTTCCTAGCTAGCCTTCACCGGACCTGAAAATAACACACATGCTCTTTTCCTTCTGCTATGGCTCTGTTGTACATTGCTACGGAGGTGATGTTTGTTCCAGATGTCCAACAATTAAACATGTAGTAGGAGCTAGCTCTTCTTTCTGTTATAAGATTTTAATCCACAGGTGTAGAGAAAATGCAGGGTACTTGTATAAAGGTGTGTGTATACTGTGAGGGGGGCGGGGGGGGGGGGGGGTCGTACATAATTTCTGACTGATTAGAGGGGGGCAATAACTAAATTCACTCCTTTAGGAGGGGGGGTATTACCTAATATTTTCCTACATGAAGCCCATTTTCCAACCCACCCCCCTCCTGATAATTATTGCACAGTCCCTAAATACAAGGGTCCGAATCAGCTTTTTAAAGCTATAACTCAAAGCGAATTGTGTTGTTTGCTAATTTGATTTGTTCTCTGGTTTCCGGACCCAAAGCGCTAAAAAAAAGGCTTGTCGGGGATTCCCCATATTCAATTGCAGTGAAAAGATACAGAGCACTTTCTAAATAGGGTGAAAAAAATATGGAGTGATCGCGCGGAAACGGCTCCCAACGAAAAAGTTTTCCGAAATAAAAAATTCCACGACACGTTTTTGTTATGTATGTTAATCTAGATACTGTCCAAATTTGAGGTCAATCGCTTCAATTCCCTTTGAGAAATAGAGTTTGAGAAAACAGCGGGAGAAGTATTCACACCGCACTCACGTCACACCTCACTTGCGGTAAAGTCTCTCGCACTGTATTTCTCCGTTAATTTCCATATAATTTTTTTTATATGACAGGTCTGCATGTAAACTACATATCTAAGTGGAAAAATGTAGGCTAAACATGAAAATATTTTTGGACCAATTCTGTCCTTTGAATGTATGACAGGCGGCCATGTTGGTAAAAACAATAGCTTTTTATTCCCCAAGGTACCCCAAGCCTCGCATTCAGACGTTTCACAACGAGTTTACGCGGGGTTTCAGATGCGGAAACAAAGGTTTTAAATCCTCTGGGATTTAAGATGGCCGCCGCGTGATTAAGGTCCATGGACTTCTTACTACTTACGCGATACATCAAAATGTTTGTTGCCTTCTACAGAAGAGTCTTCTTTGTGGATGTTCATTTTACCGTTTGTGTATTCAGTCTAGAAACAAGAAAACAAAATATCAATAATGAGATATCTTCCAGAGTGACAGTATAGATTGTCTCATTTTTTAAATGCTTTGGATCCGAATAAAGAAACCAAGTCACAAAACACCAAGGCTCTGTATCTGCGCAAAAGTATACTAACATGCTGTGTTGGCTGACTCGTCCCCAGTCGTCTCTCTTGTCTCCTTTGTTTGGAGTCGCAAGACGCGGGGGATGCTGGGAAGGAAGAAAGCTAATAGGAGACAAGAGAGACGACTGGGGACGAGTCAGATGGTATACAGTGGAACCCCGTTAATACGGACACCTACGGGCCAAAAAAGCTGGCCGTAATAACGGGGTGGCCATAATACGGGGTAATTGTGGGGTCATTGTAAATGTACAACAAAAGCAACTGAGCGAGCACTAAAGGCAACCTGAACCAATTTACAGGAAGATCCGAAAACAAGCACAAATTCGTCAAAATAATGAAAACCTGCTTATAAAAGCCTGCTCATACGGAGTCATTGTGTCAATGATTTGCTAGCCTGCTCCATCGCAACCTCGTTCCCAGGGTCTCTCATCTTCCCGCCCCCTGGAGCTCCAGGGGGCGGGAAGATGAGAGACCCTGGGAACGAGGTTGGCTCCATCGCCGAGTTTGTGGCCGTAATGCGGGGTAAAATTACAAAGAAAATAGGTGCACGGGGATCGCAAAATCTGGCCGTTGGCCGTATTACGAGGTGGCCGTATTAAAGGGGTTTTTATACAAGAGATTAACCTGCGATTTCGCCGGGCCAAAAAGAGGTGGCCGTAATAACGGGGTGGCCGCGAAGGCCGTAGCCTCCTACGCAGACGCTCTTTGGGCTCGTCACGCAATCTTTCCTTCTGGGGAGGAAAGATTGCGTGACGAGCCCAAAGAGCGTCTGCGTAGGAGGCTACGAAGGCGGGGTTCTACTGTATAAAGCTTGAGCCAGGTTTATTCAAATTTTCCGATGAGTATCGCCGCTCACCTTTCACGCATGGGAGTCCCCCCGGGGGAGGTTATTTTCTAGTTTCTCAGCTTCTTTTGTTGTCCGTTGTAGTTGAATGCAAAATGGATTATCGTTATCACTTTATGCGTGAATGCCAACGCAGACGCTCTTTTAGCCCGGTCTCCTTCTTTTTGCGAGCGCGAAGCGCGAGGGACTGGTTACAAGCGCGAAGCGCACTGCACGGGCTAACACTCTTTGGCTCGTCACGCAGCCTTTATGATCACAAAAAGCCAAAGAACGCTCCCAAAGTCAAATTTGAAGTCAATTTATAATACCATAGTCTGTGGATGAAACTCTAGTGTATATCATTCAAATGAAAGCTATTGAGCAGCATTTTCATGTGGTATTGTTTATTATGCTGTACAAGGTGTAATTTCACTCTTAAAGTCCGCTATGCGGTTTTTTAGCGTTTTGGTCGACGGAACTCGGTAGAAACTGAAATATTCTTTACGGTATCTCGGTTTCTGGTCGTTACTATAATCATTTCAGTAAGATAATAATGTCGATAATGTCGTGTACGATGGGCCTATAAATGTCCGATAGCAAAAGTAACGTGAGTGTTAAAGACCGTTCATTGATGTCCGATAGACGAAAAAACCCAGCTCCTGTATTACTGCTATGGCAGAAAACGTGCCAGCTGTGATGTCCTTCAGTGATACCGGTATACAGCTGCAGTCATAACTAACTTGGATACGAAATTCTTGGGAGCGTCCCACGAGAAATGTCGTCATCCGGAGAGCTTCATCTATGGCCAACTGATAGCACGACACAAGCGAACGACCGACATAGCTGGTATTAATTTATCAACGAACTAATCAAACCCTAGAATACATGATTAAGAAAGGCAATGCGATCACCGAATTTTAAAACTAGGCGAGTATAACTTCAAGGAACTTACCTTCAGAGATCAGTGTAGATCGAGATGATAACGGAGTGCGAGCTCAAGCAAACAAACAGGTTAACTCAGACGAGACTGCCTTACTAAAAATAGGGTGGTTTTATACAATAGATTTGGAACGCTTTGAAATTACGGTCTGTTGATTTCTTTCAAACAATATATTTAATATCACAGACGCCAATGCCTGCCACATCACAATGAGTTCTCAAATTTACAAAATGTTGCACGCGATTTTGCACTCCCGAAACAAAAATGTATATCCACCAACATTTCTACGATCAAACTTTCTTTAAGTTTCTATAACAGGAACAAAAGGAGAAACTACTTACTTGAAAGAGATGTTATTACGAGGACAACTGCACGTAAACAATCTTCTGGGCTTCTAGAAACTTCCAGCTGTTAAATGGCTTGTTCAAGGGTTCAGCGATTTTCAAAGAAATATTCGTTGCGGGTCAGAACATTTTTAAAAAGAGGTTTTCGGAGCCAGTCCACGTAGGGATCAAGCAATGGAAATGGTCAGAAACAGCCTTACCTCAAAAACTATTTCTGGTGAAATGTATTCATGAGCAAGCAATTTGTTAGCAAAAGTTAGCAAATGCTAATATTTGTGGATAAACCGCCAACGGAAACTCGATTGAAATTTGTTTGTCAGGCAAGATAAAACGCAAATATAGAAAATATTTGAAGGATAATAAACAAAATATTAAACCTCCTTTTGGCTTCAAAATATATTCACTGATAATTGTCCTTATAGACATTATCTGTTCCTTGAAGCTCACAGTTCAGTTTCGCAGTGGAATATTTGAACTGGACTCCTAACAGTAACTACATGTTTCTAACATGCTAATAAACTGGTTCCAGCGGTTGAAAATCAGTTATATATTAAAAATTATCACAGACTTCCGTTTATTCCACCATATCTGCGGTTTTCTGTATTCTGGCGATTTGTGACACGGTATTGCGGTTTTTGTCGATTTTATTTCGCGGTATTGCGGTTTCGGGGACCCCCCATGTCCCCCGGCCTCTATCAGTGGTCAGAGTCTGGCCGACATCATCTATTTGTCGCATGCGCAGATGACTGTTGTAGCGTTTTCGAGCGTATTTGTATGGACGGGGAAAACGCTAAGAAAACGATGGTGTGAATGAGGAGCTTTTTATGCGTTTTCGATGAAAACGGAGCGTTTCGAAAACTTAGCGTTATGAAAACGGGTACGTGTGGACAAGTCAACCTCGTACCAGAGCCCACGATTCTTTTGGATGCTTCTAAAGGATCGCGGGCTTGTGGGACGAGATTGGGCCTAAGTCTTTTATGTGATGTTTATTTTAATAAAATGAACACAGAAACTTGATTAAAATTTTGGGCGGGATCGGGATTTCGACGAAAAGAGGGGCGAGATGGAGGGATTAACGAGAAAAAAATAGGCGGGAAGGCGGGATCTGGGAACCCTATTGTGGACCCTCTTAATTCAGTGTTCAATTGCATGCTTCGATGTCGACCTAATGGCCAGAGTTGGGCATAATTGTACGGAGTTTTCATATTTTTACTGCATTTTTTTTTAGCTGAAACATGACGTCACCCAACTGGAATCTGCATAGTCTCTCACATCATCATATTTTGGAGACGTCACTCCGATTCGCGAGCATTTCTGTGACGTTAAGATAAACGATTATTTCCTATATCAAATAATCATGAAACAGTTTGCATTATAAATTATTTTCTGGGCATTAGTCGATTGATTTATAGCATTACACTCACCTAGATGCACAGACTCAGTGCCGATTAGGTCCAATTTATACGTCGCATCAGAATCATTTATAGGGGCACTGTCACGAGGACGCATGCGCCAGTCTCGCGAGTCGAACTTGAAAAGGTTAGGCTAACTTTTTCAAGTTTGAGTTGCCAAATCCAAAATGGCGTCGACTAGCGGTGGCGGCGGACATGGTGGAAAGCGTAGTAATTCTGGGCGGAAAAAGAATATTCAATACCCCGACAAGAGCCAAGAGAGAGTGGACAAAACCCCATAAACGCATTTATCTTGAAGATAACAGTTTAAAAACATGGCTTGAAGCGAAATTCGTTGCAGGTTACGAAGGATACAGTGATTCGATACTGTCTTCGCGACACATTTGTTGTTGAGGAGACGTGTGATCGAAACAGATGTGACCTCAGGTGTGACCTCTCACGCGAAAACGTACAACACGGCTTTCCGTTCGAAAGGCTAAAAGCCGGTCACTACCCGTCATCAGCCGTTCACGAACGGTTAGCAAGCCGAATGGCTGCTACTACCCATTCAAAAAAAATGTTCGAACTGCTGCCGCTACCCGTTCGAAAAAATCTTCAGCCGTTCGAACGGCTACGCCAGATTATCCGTTCAGAAAAAATATTGAGCCATACGAACGGATAAATCTAAGCTTGGCTGTCAAAAGTGCGTTGCGTTACGGCCGTTGCAAAAATATTTGTATACAAATCATGTTTCGGTAAATGCGTATGCGAACAGCGCACGCTGTTACAGTAATATTATGACTTTATCTGTTTTACATAATCGTGATTAGAAACAAAATACATGCAAATATTTTCACTAACCGTCATTATGGAATGGCGGCCAAATAATTTATGGTCGACAGGAAGTGAGCAGTTTTCGCGCATGCGAATCCGTGACAGTGTCCCTTTAAAACAGCGCAGTAAGCAAAGTAGAACACGTTGCTTCCATGGTGTATTGCAACGTAGTCGAATCAAGTAATACCAGCGAGATTTCTTCGGAATGAATTACCAGAATTACATTCGACGCGATTGAATTGCGACGCATAAATTGGGCCTTACGTTAGTGTAGTTTTTCCGGGTTCAGTGATCATGATAATGGCCGCGGACTGTCTGATCTGCATGTCTTGATAAATTTGTAATCATTTGATATAAGCTCTTTCAGTGGACTAATTTGACTTACCTACAGCTAGCTAGTATAGACACAGGGAGCAGAGGAGCTAAATTTGACTTGTGCCAGTTTCGATCCAAATGCTTTATACGTACGTGACCTTTGCGAGTTTCGATCTGTTTGCTTTATATGGTTAGCACTCGTTCACAATGATCAAAAGTTCGCATTAAATATGCAGATTAGTAAAACTCATTAGCATATTTTGATTGATCTCCGACGTCTCCGAGTGACTCCGAGCGAGCGAGGTCTTCGTCGATGTCGTCCTGATCTGTCATCCTCTCGCCCAGTGGTCAAATAATGCCTGTTTACAGCAAAATAAGCGCTTTTAATTGCGTAACGGTAAGGAAGTGTACTGAAATCAATCGCAGTTTTCTTCGTAAACAAGTGTCCTTTTGATTGTTGTGATCTCTGCTACACGCGAACTTCGAACTTGTTCACACGGCCGAAGAGTACACTTCTCCCGCACGCGAGGACTATTGGGGACTCTCAAGCGAACAAAGAAGAGGTATTTATATCAATAGTAATGATAATAATAGTTGTAAAGGGGAGTGCTACACACTTATTAAACATTAAACGTTAAACAAGGGGAAGACTTTGTTTATTTTCTATTGTATATATATTTTTTCCTTTGGGACCGCTGAACCGCATTTGCGAGAATCATCAAATTTGGATGGAGGCAAAATAAATGGTAAGATAGATAGATAGAAAGGGACTGAAAAGTTTCAGAGCACTTAGGCCTTCAGGTCAATGGCTCAATGTCCTTTAATTAATAAGCTCCTAAGTCCTGCACAAGCAGTGATTTGTTTATAAATTAATAAAACTAATAATACAGCTTAATTATTAAATATTAAATATAATTTAATTTATTGCTGTTAAATCATTTTTAAAAATAACATCAGCGGCCCATCCAAGAGGGGGCGATCCCCGGGCAACCCCACGGGCAACACCCAGGGGACTTTAAACAGGGGATTTGTTAAAACAACCGTATTTGTCTAACATTTTTTTGCCCCACCCGAGGGGCTTTAGCAATGTGTCTGTCCAAAGGCTGCTGTGAGCAAAAAAAAAAAAAATGGGGGGGGGGGCCCTGGGTGCCTGGTAGTCGCCCCCTCGGGATGGCCGCTTGATTTACCCCGCATAAAATGAAATAAACGATTATCAAAAACAAACACTTAGTGGAAAATGATCTGAAAGGTTGCCCAAATTTAGGCTTGATTACCAGCTTGAGGTACTGTTCGGGAAAATGAGGCCCATATCAATCCCCCAAAGTCACCGGGGAGGAACAAAGACCAGATTCAAGAGAGCAGC
>MU827388.1:72584-92329 GCA_029204205.1 Desmophyllum pertusum
TAATAGAGAGAAATTAAACTGTGAACTTTAGCTAACTGACAGGCTTGTATTCCTTTACCTTTTAAAAGTTACTAAATCCTCTACTGATCTTGAGCAGCTTTGTATTATAACATGAATTAGCAGGATGTTGCAGTCACATTTCAACTTCAGCACAAAACTGTCAAGAAGACTCCATGATGTCCACATTCCTTGCAATGTGTGCGACTGTCATTGCTGCCAGTGTACTCAGAAAGTAGGCTTGGTCGATCATAATGGATGACATCAACCTGAGAGGATGATATGGAGAAGTGTTCATCTGCAGTTCTCTTAGATGTAATGGTCCTTTACAACAGGTGTATTCTACAAGAGGTAAGGGAATTCAACAGTGGATGACAATCACTATAAAAAATTATGGAAATGGAGAAGCATGATTTTAGAGGGCAATTTGATGTATGATACACAATGTAGTATCACGAAATTCTCAGAACTTCACAAAATTATTAATAACAATCACTACGGAGACAGACAAGCAGGATTCTCTCCTACATGATTCTAGAGGATATATCTTGATGTACCGCACGCACGCTCAGAGCTTTGTTAGTATAGCAATCAGTATTGAGAAGCTTGTCAGTCTAGGAGATTTGTTTTGATGCATCACCAAATTCTCAAAACTTGAATAACTAGAGATTACTTCATGGTTGGTGAGCGCGTACAATTTATATTCGTGAGTTGTGAAAATAAGTGAATAACACTTGTATAAGCGAACCAACCATGAAATATTTGTTGTGTACGTACTGATGTTCTCTTCCTGATATTGTAAAAAGTGATTAATTAATGTGCAAGTAAGTTCCAGTCCTTAGCGCCCGATACATGTGCAGCAGAAAAGTCTACCAGGATCTGTCATTCCTGATCTACTGAGCAGTCAAGTTAAACAGATGACCAACAGGTCATCCAATAGGACACCCAACAGGACAGTCAACAAGATGGCCACAGGACAGCCAACAGGACAGCCAAGTATCAAGAGACAAGGATTCTACATCCCAACTAGCGAGTGGAGTCATGTTGGACAAGCAGCCTTAAAAGGTTGGTCCTTCTTAAATGACGCACATAATTAAGCACAAAGTTAGCACAGGCTTACTATTAAAGACAAACAAAAAAAACGTGTCCATCGTCACCTCTGTGAGGATGGGTAATTGATGTAATGATGTCACTGTAGTAATATTAGCCTCATGGCTGTCACGCGTTAGTCAGTCATTCGCTCGTTGCTATCGCAGGTCAAGCTCAATTTTGTTATCCGACCACACTCTTACTTTCAATCATGACTCAACCAACGCGACGTTCTACGCGTCAACACAAATCAACTAAGAAGGATTCTGAATTCTTCTATCCCGATCTTCAACGCCAAATGTCTGACTGGCATTTCCCTGCAGAGGACGATGAGTTGTTTACGAAACACTCTCCGTACGTGGAGGCAGCATCGTCGGTACCAAAACCAAAGGATCCTACATCTGCGTCCAAAACACCGCAACAACAGCAGCTAGATCTTCCCGCACGCGACATTACGCAAGAGATCAACTTGGTACAGCTTCAGAAAGACAAACTCGCGCTGGAGCTCGAGGTCCTGCGTTTGCGCCACGCCCCCAGTTCTCCACATCATGACGCCGAGCAATCGACATCTACGACGACCAATTCAAGGAAAAAGCGCACAATCGACTGGCCACACGAGTTTGCCCCAGGTAACGCCTTAGATAACGACAAGTTAGATTTACCTGATTTTGTTACTGGTTTCTTGTCTATGATTAAACCTTATGAAACCCCCAAGAAGAATGCCATGCTCGATTATCTCGAATTACTTATGTTGAAGGCTTCCAGCTATTCCTGGCCTAGTGTGCGCTCTTTTCATTCACATATTGCCAAACAAATAGAGTTATGTCGCCTGGAGTGGACGAGCTCTCAAGAGATTCGCGACAAAGCGGTAACCTTCTTTAAACATTCCGATTTGCGATCCAGTCAAACCAAAACCAGCTCAGGAGCATTCTCAACGCCCCCTCAACCCTCTCTATACTTTCAACCTCGCTCTCCATCGACGATTAAGCCTGAGCATTGACAAAGCCGTGTCGCCAATGGAACTATTACGGCGCCTGCTCAATAGCGACAACCCGACACTCAGAATCTGTCTCGAACAGCCTTCAGCGCAAATCACAAATGCCCGCGTGTGCAACGAAGGATCATCCCATGCTTTCACTGTCCGAAGAGTAGAGAAATCCCTATTCCATCAGGAATCGCAAAATCCATGTGACTGCCAGAGCATTCATCAGAACAGTCCTCCTCTCCTATTGACCTCGGACTTGCCCAAGGATACATGCACACTAATTATTCTTCTGATGTTGTCCTCAATAGGAAATCATGACATTAAGCATTACACACTGCACACGTTGAGAAAAACACAACGGTTTTGCTCTTCGATTGAATCGATGTAAATGACTCAAATGTGAGAACTTTATACCACCAAAATAGGATGAACAGCATAAAAAAATAGCATTTTAGTGATCACACAAAGTATAGATCAGTCACCTCCAGTCAGTCTGATGACACTGGCATTTTCTGATTACCGTAATATGTTTTTTCTTACATTTTGTTTGTTCCACATACAGTAGCTGAGCATGCATTTTCTTACGACTGTTAGTCCCTCCATCCAATAAGACGTGTACCTGCCATAAAGCTGTTTACCCATCTTGTCCTTCGCAAGAGATGATGGAGGCACAACAAGACCATTCAGACCCCGGCAGTCAGATCTATCTGAAGAGGATGATATAAAACAAATATAAAGAATAGCTGAGCTGAGTCTCCTTCGCGGTAAGATATATTGTATTATGGCTAGTTAAATATTATTAGAGTCTTGACTTTACAGCAAAAAATCCCAAAAGTGTGACCACTTTTACTTAATTCACATTCTTTTATGCGTGCATACTATCCGACCACTCAGAAGCCAAGGGTAGCTATCTTCTGCTTCTGATTGGTATAGTCCTGCACCCCTAGGGGGGGGGGGGGGGGGGTACTCTTCAGAAATTAAGGTGACGGGGAGGTGCAAAGGATTTTTTTGGGGTTTTGAATTCATGATTTCTTAGGGAGTTCTGATTTTTAATTTTGGGGGTATCCAAGAACAATTGGTTTGCGTGTAAAAAAATAATTTGTAAAGCGCCCACCCGCTGAATTATTTAAGAGTTGTAAATATACGTACAACCTAGTACTCTGTGTTTCATGATGTTCCTGTTTGAACTGGAAGTAAATGTTTATATTCATTCCTCTAAAAATTTCGGGTTTTGCCCCCTTGTCTGTTTTGTTAAAGACATACAAAGTGACTACTCGATTTGGGAAAGTTTATTGCAGATAGTATGGAATGAAAATATATAAACAAACACGGAACATTCAATTTGGTATAGATGGTCTTTTGTTAGTTTGTATTTGTTAATATATTTTTCATTTTTTAGTTATTGTTTTTATAGGGTTCGAAAATTCAGCATGGGATTTTTTTTTTTGGGTTTAAAATTTTGGTTTCTTTCCGGGGATTTTTTTTGCGGTGTTTATCTGCTCAAATTTTTTGGGAGTTGGCTTCAAAGCTAGCCCTAGGGATTTTTTTTAATAAATTTTATGCTACTCCATTCACACCACGACCTCCCATCACTTTAAAAATCCGGAGATGTTAACCCCATGAGCATCCTGCTGGGCTGGCATCCCTGCACACGCACGAAAGAAAAACGAATGTCAAAATTTATTAAAAAGTGGTCACACTTTACCGAACTACACTCGTAATTTGCAGGAGGCACATTGTCACAAAAAAAGACCATGATCAATCATAACGAATAGTGGTTGGTTTAGTATGAACTGGATGCCACGATAAGAAAGAGGCTCGTTGAAATTGCAAATTAGTTAGGTCATTGCCAGAAATGTACTTGTTTGAGGAACTAGGACTTATGCTACATTGCTAGTGGTTGAAAAAATTCTTTGTGACATAATAAAGGTTTTGAACACATAATTATAGGAGGACCGCCAGGTAATGGTCATATCACAATCCATAAAGGAGAGAAAAAATATTGCATGCAGAAAAAAATAAAAACCTTCTCGTATCAACCTGAAATCAGAACAACAACATATTCTCTTCAAAAGTAATCGTCAACATAAAATTCGAAATAAATAATTTTAATAATCAGGAGAGACGAATAATAAATATGTTTGATGTAGGGCTTATAAGTAGTAAAGTGATACAATTGATTGCTCTGGGAAGGGACTATCAATCACCACCTGCCCCACAATGAGTCAAAAAAGTAACACAGACCACATCACGACTTTTAATAACCATGTCAACGTCGCATTAGCTTATTTCCAGGACTTTTTTTCACAAAGCACACAACAAGCCAGGAATGAACCTAACAGGAAGAGAAAGAAGAGAAGAGAAAAAAAGAAAAGAACAAGATTTGCTGTCGTAAGAATCAGTGGAAAAGCAGATTAACATAGGAGAACTGCGAAACATGCGTAGATTGAACATGAGTCAACGGTATACAAATATTACGAAATAGAGTACTGATATACAACTGCATAAACGACAGACAAACCTAACACAAGCGTTTACTCATGTTCGGGAAGGGACGAAGTAATGAGTATAATTATAGTTAGTAAAAAAATCTACGTTGTTGTATAGGAACTGGTGGCAACTTGGACATGATGGCAGTTTGGATTATTATGTATATTATAATAGGACCATCAATTTATATAAATAAAGCCAGTGTTCTATTAACATTTGACAATGTCACACACCCATCTGGCCCATATTTTTTTTTTAATTTTTTTTTTTTTCAGAATAGATTTATATTCTCTATCAATCGATACAAGAACACGCAGATCCATCCAATCAAAATGAAACTATATTGCATAGAAATTAATATCTATAAAAGCTATATTATTTTATAGACAACAATAAGCCTTGACATAGGATAAATTATTCCATGTAAACATAAAAAAATAAATAGCGATTATTCTAAACATGACAAATAGCTATAATCGAACAACACATATTCATTGATATATTTTAGAGAAATCATTAGCTTTGATACAAAAGCTATTTTTTTTAAATAATAATGAGGCCTGATTATCTATTCATTAATTCATATTGTAGAGTTAAATAATTCAGCTTGACGAATGAAGCATATTATATCTTATTATAAAATATTTTTATAGGCCTAGCCATCGTGAAATGATACTAATTTTATAGAACTAATATACTTAAAAGAGCTATCATTTTATTATTCAAAAATAAAATTAGATAGCACTTGAAATTAAAAGTAAAGTAATATTGAATATTTCCTAAAAATTGATGCATATGCTAATGACCAGCTATTATTTCGAAAAGTTTGTCACATGTTCGATGCTTAGAACGGTCAGTGCAATCAGTGAGGTCATGTATGCTGATTCTATGATGTCTAGCGTTTAGTTACTACTGACAAAAAAACATAGCCCTGAACGACTACTTATGAATAGATCAAAAGATGTAGGGCTAAGCTTGGTGTGTGTACACCACAAACTAGCTAGAACCCACAGAAATTGGGAAGTTAGGTGATTTAGATTACATTTTCGGGCCCTTTTAATTTTCTGTTACGAGCACAGTATCTGAGACGACTTGAGCCGTCAGATAGACTTGAGATTTCAAATCACAACTAAAAAAATGTTTTAAATTCTTGAAGAAATCACTTACCTCTTGAATACAACACGAAAAATTCTGAACTGGGGACATTATGAGTTCTCCTTGATTTAATTGCTTTTAAACAACTAGAGGCTGATTCTAACATAACACTAAATGGCTAAACTAATGCACCTAATAACACAGGGAGAGAGTTTCCCTCAGTGTTCCAGTTCTAGAACTAAATTTAAAAAAATCGGGGAAATTAAAACATAGCTCACAAACTTTTGACATGTCTTACGGTAGAATTTGGTTTAAAGAAAATTCAAGTCTAGCTCGATCTACATGTGTCAGTATGTGTTCGCAGCTTTAGAATATGACAACATGACCACAACCATAATTAAAAAGAGAATATTTTAGCACGATATTAGATGGCATTATTCAATCAGTCATCAGCATTGGAAGGTTAATTGAAAGGGCAACATACGGTCTTTAGGTTGTAACGTGGAACCAGAACATTTCAATCATCACAATGTAGGAACTAACCATAGAAAACGAACAAAACTAGTGTACACACGGTTTAGGATTACAGCACTTACTAGTAAGTTTGATGTTACAGAAAGATGTGATGAGAAGTGATAGACCAACACTGGCTTGGTGAGCCTTAATCCTAGGGACGTAAGCTAGTTGAGAACTGAACATTTTAACTTCTAATAATATTTACCTAGAAATAAAAATGGGTCATATGTCAAAACTAGCATGCACACCTTAAGGGGATTAAGGGCCAAACAATGTACTGTTATTTTAATATTATAAGTGTACAGAAGATAGAGGTTCATAAGAGAAACGGCCTGTAGGACGGCTGCTTAGAGCTTGAGGAGCCATCGGTCCTACTCAGATTTCCTACCTGATGTTTTCTGAATGGTAGGTTTTTTTCTGGAGTGTACTGTTTTTAAATGTGTACTGCAATGTTTTATTTCATTTTGTAAGCGGTTGCTCACAAAAAAAACCTCTTTTCGTTAGAGTAGGTTTTCTGCTTTTCATGCGATTGAAATGTAATTTTGGAAAAATAAGTTATGTAATGTAATAATAAATATATACAGAAGACATTACGTGTATTCACAAGAAATAGAAAATTGTGAGTATGCTGCATTATGTTTACGCAATCCTGACTAAAAGACACAAGAGCAAGCTCTGTGAGAACTCAGAAGAAAAGGTTTCAGGGAAGGTAATTAGGGGGTTGGGGTTTGAGTGGATTTGGTCATGGACTAGGGTTTGGGTTCAGAGAAATTGGGTCACGGGACTAGGTTTTGGGTTGGGGTTTAGGTCAGGGGTATTGGGTCAGGACATAGTTACATAGAGGGAACATGGTTATGAAGCCCGGAAAACTTCAAAGCGAGCAAACAAAGAGGCCAAGGTTTATGGTTGGAACAATGGTTCCATGACCTCGGCACATCCTTTTGTTTGCGCCTCTATGACACTATGCATGAATTATGTAATGTAATCGCAGAACGTTTCTATTGGTTAGTTGCTTGAACACAACGTAAACCAACGCTTATTGTATTTTGTCAGGTTTTGTGTACGACAGGTCAAATCACCCCAAAATACGCGAACAAAAAATATATAACAAAGAACATTGCCCGGGCTATCATAACCATTTTACCTCTCTATTAACTATGGTCAGGGGTTTCACGGGTTTAGGTCAGGGTTTTGGCGTTAGGGATTTGCGGTATTAGGGTAAGGGATTAGGGTTGGGTTTTGTGATTGGGTTTGGGTCAAGGATTAGTGTTGTTTTGGGGTTAGGGCTAGGATCTTTGCTGGGATAAGGGTTTGGAGGTAAGGGAGTATAAGGGTACTTTGAGTTCTCACAAACTGACTCCAAGTGTTTGGCGCCATGCTATGTAAACAAAGTGACCATTTTCTATTATCTAATGTACAAAAATAAAGTGACAAAAATTTAATATAAATGCAGACGTTATTAACCGTCGTTTACCATACATGCCTACATGCAGAAAGCCTTATAAACTAAAAAACCATTAGGGAGTGGAAGATTTACTACAGTGTAACATAGACAAAAAGTGGTTAGGTTTTCTAATGAAACTGTGGTGGCTGCGTTGGCTGAGCAGAAAGTATAATGTCAGCTTTCTAGAAATTCGCTACAGCGGTTAATTTTCTTTTTTTTTATACCTTTATCAACTTCGAGTGTCAGACATTTCGAGACATTTAGGCCCTGTTCATCGAAGCCACAAAGTGGGTGTTGCCTCCGATGAAGGGGCTAACCCGCTCGAAACGTCAGCTTCTAGAAATTCTCTATCTTACTGCGGTTCATTTTCCTTGATCAACTTCGATGTTTGATAATCAACTACATGTAAGTGTACTACAGGTGTAAAAGTTTTGTAATAAAAGGATTGTTATGAAGGATGACCAAACAGTAAAAAACAGATATATTTGGCTTGAATTAAACAATTTTCATGTTGGGGTTTTTCAAATATTTTTTAAACTCATGTACCAAGTGTTTCATTATCATCGGAAAAACGTTGCCAAAACACAACTTCTTTCTTCTATCTGGACTGTTGGTGATCTTTGTTATTTTTTTAAGTCAATAATTATTGCTGATAACTAATGTAAGGAAATAAAAAAAAAGGGCAAGGAATGGCCAAAAAATTTAGGGAGTTCCCCACTTAACGACCAGGGCAGTCTTTTTCGTATATACACATTTATGACTTACTGTAAAAGCTCTATTAAGGCCCCCAGGGGCTTATTTAATTTTGGGCCTCAAGATTCAAGGGGGGTCTGCGGCTTATTATATAGAGAGTGGGGGGGGGGGGGCTTATTCCAAATCATAAAAATATTTATTCGAGAAACATTTCACATGTAATTTTTCAAACTTTAATGTATTTATCTGCACCAGTGAATACGAGGAACACGGACAGTGCGGTTACATGTTTAGTAAAACAATGTTCATGACTATCACCCGTCTTGCAAATGCAAAATGGTCCAATTTATAACCCTAATAAACTCAATCGAATAGTGCACCCTCGAAAATATTGTCTGATGGAGAGTGGGGGGGGGGGGGGGGGGGGTGGGGGGGGGGGGGTGGGGGGTGGGGGGGGGGGGGGGGGGGGGGGGGGGGGGTGGGGGGGGGGGGGGGGGGGGTGCTTATTACAAAATCTGACTTCCAAAGGGGAGCTTATTAGAGAGGGGGGGGGGGGGGGTTTAAGGTATGGGTTATGCGGATTACCATAGATTTCACTGTTATGGCGACCGTTTAAATCAAACTCCTCTGAGCGGCTTGCAAAAGATTTCTGTCAATCCTACATGTCATACTTTATATGGAAGGTGTTTGCCCCAGTAAATTCGAACACTTCCATATAAGGTATGACATGTCTGATTGACAGAAATCTTTTGCAAACTGCTCAGAGGAGTTTTGATTTTAAAAAAGGTTGTGAAATTGATGGTTAAAAGATGAAATTAAGCTGAAACTGAGCTACATACAGTCTAACCCTGATTAAGCGGGCTCCACCTATTAAGCGGCCAACCCCGATTAAGCGACCAGCTATCAAAGTCCCAATATCAGTATAATACTGTAAAAAAAAACCCGATTAAGCAGCCAACCCCTATTAAGCAGCCACTTGCCATTTCCCCAAGGGTGGCTGCTTAATCGGGGTTCGACTGTATATAAGAAGCCTAAATATTATTATTATGGAAGTGGGTTTGATTTGTAAGATGATGAACATGCAAGTAAAACTCATTTCCATGAAAGGTTGTGCACCAGAACTAGTTATGAAAGGGGAAAAGACAACTCGGAAATGGTCTAAAAATTTAGATAATTATATGAATGACTAAATTCACAAAAATTATGATAATCTAATGTAGGGCTGCAAATAACAGTCAGTCATCGGACAATGACCGAGGCCAAAATTTGCTTATGCCCGATGAAATCCAAACTGTGGTCGGACAAAATGTCCGGACAATTTTTTTTACCTTCCAATGTAAACGCTAACAAGTTTTATTCTAAATGCAAACTACATGTAGTTTATTCTGCGATGAGCAAGTAGTGTAATATGATGTCCGACCTCATTTTTGTTTTGTCCGACCAAAATTTTTCTTAGTTGGACACATTGTCCTTTCAAGAAAAAAAAAATTATTTGCAGCCCTGTAATGTGTCTTTGACTGGATTATTTGAGGTTAAAGGAGCTATGTCCCGATATTTTTCAGTCATCTTTGCGAAGGGCCAAATCACTTTAAAATTGTAGGAAAGCCTCAAAATAACAGTTTACTATTGTGGAAAAACACGAAAGAGGTGATAATAAACGAAACAGGAACAAGGATGGTTGAACTGCGAACTTGAAAAAATTGGCCAATTTTTTCAAGATGTGCCATCCGTGACATAGCTCCTTTAAAATGTCTTTTAAAAAAAGCAACGTTCCAAATTATACAGTAAAAGCTCTATTTAGACCCCCTCTCTATTAATCCCCTCTCACAAGGGGCTCTCGTAAAGCCCCCCTTCTTGAGGCCTGACATTAAATAAGGGGGGGGGGGGGGGGGATAATAGAGCTTTTTGGGTAGTTTGACTATTGTTGCTTCAGGCTGTTTAGTTGCATTCAAGATGGCGAATTTCAAACAGCAAACTGGAAAACCATAATACACTGCTTCCTGACTATCTTTCCTAGAAAAGTCCCTCGACTTTTCTTGGAAAGATAGAAGCGACTCTGCGTGATAGAAGCCATTGAAATGCAGCAAACAGTCTGGAAGCCATTACACTGCTAGCAGAGTCGCCTTCGATCTTTCCTAGAAATGTCCTGACTTTTCTTAGAAAGATAGAAGCGACTCTGCATGGTAGAACCCATTGAAATACAGCAAACAGTCTGGAAGCCATTACACTGCTAGCAGAGTCGCTTCGATCTTTCCTAGAAATGTCCTGACTTTCTTAGAAAGATAGAAGCGACTCTGCATGGAAGAACCCATTTAAATGCAGCAAAATTATAGGTGTTCAGTGGGTGGTAAGAACGGAAGGCACGATTTGCGTAAAAAAAATGCCAGGGAATTACATGTAAGATATTATAAGCAGCATAATTACCAGTCGCAAATCCTGTTTTTCCCGGGTCGTATTTTCTTGGAACTCGTCCTTGGATGCCGATGGTACATTTTCACACATTTTTCGGTAGCCTGAACACACCTACGATTTTACTTACAGCTTTCAAATAAACCTAGCATTATCGCATTCCAAAGGACGATGATCGGCAATCGAGAAAAAAGAAAAAAGTTCAATTTTTCCGCCAGTTCCGCCATTTTGAACACAACGCGAACGATCCAGAAGTCCTCGCGCGACTTCCCCGCCAAAATAACAGAGCTGCAGAAAAGCCGCAAACAAAGGAGACAAGAGAGACGACTGGGGACGAGTCAGGCAAACCATGCAACGGACTGTTCTGGAAGCAATCTCGTTCCCAGAGTCCTCGTTACCCTTATCCAGCGGCAGGAACGGCAACAAGGACCTCTGCATGCTCAAGATCTGCGGTATGGAAGTTGCCGTAAAAGCTCTATTTAGCCCCTCTCTAATAAGGCCCCCCTTTGGAAGTCAGATTTTGTAATAAGCCCCCCCCCCCCCCTTCCGTCAGGCTAATGTAAATGACTTTTCAGCAATATTTTCTGGCGTTTAATTTCCAGAAACTATCGTTGAGTTAGGGTATAAATGAGATTTTATTTTTGAGTCATACATAACCCATTTCTTGTTCTGTTTTAGTTAGTGGTGTAATAAAAGAAAAAACAATGTGAATTTTTTCGAACATTTATGATTTGAAATAAGCCCCCCTCTCTCTAAAAATTCCCCCACACCCCCAATGCAATAATTATCAGGAGGAGTGGGGGGGGGGGGGGGGGTTGGAAAATGGGCTTCATGTAGGAAAATATTAGGTAATACCCCCCTCCTAAAGAAGTGAATTTAGTTATTGCCCCCCCCCCCCTCTAATCAGTCAGCAATTATGTACGACCCCTTCCCCTCACAGTATACACATACCTTTATACAAGTAACCCTGCATTTTCTCTACACGCACCTGTGGATTAAAATCCCCCCCCCCCCCTTACTGGTAATTATTGCACAGTCCCTAAGATGCTAGGAGGAACACGGATATATTTTTTTCTTACTGTATTTGAATCAATTTCTTTCGTGGATGTAATTGTTCAGTCATAAGTCAAAATACTGACTTACAACCTCCCCCCCCCACCCCCCACCCCACCCCCCAGGCAGACATCATAAAGTACAACGATTTGTGAAATAGATTTTATAGTAAAGAGAATATTTTCTTATGCGCTGTTATTATCATGGTTGCTTTCCTGTTTCATATCTTGCTCTTAGCTCGTCAATGTCCTTCTTTCCTAATTCTCCTACTGGAAAACTGGACTAAATATATCTGGCTACGAGTAGTCCCTCATTTTTCTCAGGGATCGAGCGGGCGAGCGCGCGCGCAAAGCGCGTGGAAATCACGTCTTCTCGCGAGAGGTTATTTCCACGCGCTTCGCGCGCGCTCGCCCGCTCGATCCCTGAGAAAAATGAGGACTACTCGTAGTCTACTAAATATCAGTAAATACCGTGCGTCCTGGTAAAACAATCTTATAAGTGTTACCAAGAGGGGATGATCTCAGAGAAGCACCCCCTCCACCCTCATACAGGGGTTTCTTCCAATGATGACTTTTTGAAATCTATTTTTAACTTTAAATAAATCCATATATTCGTTTTGTTCGAAAAAATTAATAAAGTAATGAATTAATAAGTTAATTAATTAAGTAATTAATTAATTAATAAAAAGAAAGTTCATTTCTGGCTTAATTTTTATTTATTCATCAGGAAAGCCTTCCCGATTCAATAACTAATTATCTCCGTTACGTTCAAACTTAATTGAGGGGGTCTTAAAATGGACCAAAAACGATTATTAACGTTCTTAAGTTAATTATTAATAGCCGTTTAAATGACAACTGACAAAATGACCCAAATTTAACTGACAACTGACAAATGTGGCCTAAATTTTAACTGACAACTGACATTTGAACCCCCCTCCCCCCACTCCCCCCTCCCCCCCACCCCCCCCCCACCCCCCCCCCCCCATGCAGACCCTCATATAAACTAACGTTTCTGTCACTGAAACGAAAGCAGTCAGGCAGATCAGGCACCAATACAGGCCGATGTGAAGGAAGACCTTACGGTGAAATCAAGATATAGCTCAGCCGTAAGGCCCTGCTTTATAAATGACATAATCGTCGCATTGAATTCAGACGAAGCTTAATTCAGATTCGCTTGATCAGCTAGAAGGGGTGCAGAATGCTGAGAATGATTCGACTGATTAAAATATTAACTGAAACGCCGTCAGTCGATGTGACCCAGAGTGGACTTAGTGAAGCTTTCGGAGTGCTCTTTGTACATTGTCGGCTCGACATTTTCCATTACTGATCCGAGTCTTGGGCTCGGATTTGATAGAAAAGCTGCGAGCAGGTTCTCTTGGCCAAAGCCAAACAAGAGAGCCTGCTCGCAGGCTATATGTCTTGGGCTTGGAGTTTTTTAAACGAGCGTCTCATTCTCAAAGCTACTTTAGGTGCTGTCGCTTCATTTCCAGTTCTTAAAATTGTTTGAATATTCTTTGTAATTTCATAGCTCTATTACAGTCAAAACGGCTGAGCCGCTCCGCCCAAATAATATAACAGTGATCAAATGCAAATTTCAGTCAACGGCCTGCATTGATTGAAAAGCCGCTCGCGTCGCAGTCGTGGAAGCAAACCCTGTCTTTTTAATCAAATTACTCCAATTTCCAGTTTGTTTTCCAGATTTACTATCACCTCTCTCACGGGGATAGAAAGAAATATTGCCATTAATCAAATCAACATTTGATATCGAATGGATGGCTACGGTTGAATAATTGCATTATTGAGTAGTTATAGACCTATGATGAAATACAGTCGAACCTGTATATAACGGTCACCCTCGAGACTTCGCTTAATACAGGTGGCCGCTTAATACAGGTTTAATACAAGTAGCAAATACAACTCGGGACTTTGAAAGCTGGCCGCTTAATAGAGGTGGCCGACAGGGCCGTTATATACAGGTTCGACTGTAGTATAATAGATGGGCGGATTAACGCTTCAACTGATTTTTGACAGTAAGCCCCCTGCAAAGACATCGCAAGCGTCAGTAACCCCTTGAATCTAGTCCGCGGGGTAACCAGAATCTTGTTTTGTGGATGTAGCGCTAATTCCATTTTCACAACAACAACAACAACAACAACAACAAACTTTATTATACCCCAGAGCCTACAATCAGTATTTACAATTTTGAATAAAAAAATAATAGGGGTACTGGCTGGCTACCCTTAAAGTTAAAATGCCAGGCTGAAGAGGTAAACAATTCTACTGAAAACAAATCTAGTTCCAGCCATATTTGTCCGGTTTTAAAAGTACCAAACCATGATGTTAAACCCCTAAAAGGTACGACAAAGAAGCGCACCAGAGCCGATGACATTCGCTGAAATCGCAATGAGAGTTTCAGACCTCTGAACGAGAGCCGAACTTATATCCTTAGTCTTATTAGTTCCAGTCGCCTCCGCGATCCTTCTGATTGTGCAGGGCGAGGCTACCAGCATATTCCTATACCCCTTTATAGACCATTGGCCACTTGAGTGGCGCTTGGACCATAACTTGCATTCGATTTCTATGATTTTTTGCCACCAAAATCATCTCATAGAGATCTCTTCATTGAAAGCATAAAATTGACCCCCTCCTATATAGGGTATGGTTGACCACCCCTAAAACTTTTGGACGTCTTTTTCCAAATACACACGAGGCCTAAGACGTATGTCACATTAATCTCTGCACTGAGAAGCTTCAAAATAAGCTATAGTTTAGGGGTGTACCTACTATAGACCCAGAAGATTAGAACGTTTTTTTAAACTTTTTTTATTTTTACGTTTTAAACCAATTTATAGCAAAACCATTTACTTCCTTTCAGAAGGTTGATATTATTTAGAAATACACTCATCATCAGCTTTCAAATGGTATATCATACATGTACATGGACATTGAGTTTTTATTTATCAATTTAGAAAAAGATGGCGTTCGCCTTGGTCTATAAAGGGATACTTGAGGTGTTTCCTTTCTTTTTCAGATATTATTTATACATCTTGAATTATGAACAAGGGCAAGGAAAAATCTTCAGTGGAAGGTATATTCATGCACCTCACATGCAGAAGCCAATTGCAAAAACGGCCGTGTACATGTTCATAAGTCTCATTGATTTTGTGTCAAATTAATCTGCAACACCAGATCAATAATCTCATTATTTTTAAATCGAAAACAAAATACCAACAAAATTTCATCTTGTAGACTCACAAACCCGGGCCAAACAAGTGTTGCCGAGAGTTGGATCTCACCGAGAGTTTTCTTCAACTCTCACCATCTCGTGCGGAACGAAAAAAAAACTCTCGTCAACGACTTTCCGTGAGAAATTTGAGCAGTACACGAGAGGGCCGCCTCTGGGGACGAGGATGTACAGGTTTCAAATTCGATGGAGAGGTGCGCATGTCAATGAGTGAGTTTGCCAAGAGCGCATGAAGGATTTCAGGCCAAACGAGAGCGAGAGTCTGAACTCTCGGCTTAAGCGAGTCTCCTTTTGCCTCTGTTTTTCGAATTGATGGCCCGGTGCATAATGCAAAACCTTTCAATATGAAAATTTTGAACTGTTGAATGAGAAATGAAGAACCGGTTTGAGACCTAAAATTCATTTGATAAGATGGTTTTTAGTCCTATACTAGGTCCAATACTAGGCCTGATTGATAGGAGCAGACATTGGATTACATGGCCATCTAGATTCACCCCCTTCTCTTGCTACTGGCTACCAGAAAATTCATTCACGTTTTGTCTTAAACAAAACAACAAAATTCTTGATGTAGTAGCTGTTTTTTTTCTTCTATTGCAGATTCCACTAAAAAAAAGAAATCGCTCTGTAGGCAGAGAAAGTACGACTTACTTCTCTACTTCTACCCACGAATATTATAGAAGCACGCATTCCACAGTCCTTGATAAATGTTTGGACTTTGAAGAACCGTCCACACACGGACATTGCGCCGACATTGGCAGTTGGTGAGCATGCTTCATATGCCGAGCAATCTCCTATGAGTTTGGGGTCGTCCGGGCTCAACACCACCTCCAGTTTGGGGGGTGGCGTGGATCCCAGCGACAAAAAATGACAAGAACGTAGCTCAGCAAAAGGAAAGGGCTCTTCCCCGTTCAGAACGGCGGAGAGGCAATTTTTTTTTCCGATCCAGAAATAAACCATGTTTTTGATCGAGTGATTTGTGTTGGCAAGCTCGCATCATTTTCGTTGATCCTAGTTGCTCCTGTTGCTGTGTACAAGGGCATACTTCGTTCTTTGCGTCCCGGTTGGTTTTTTTTATTCAAGTAAATTGGGTGAGAAAAGCGGCCGGTCATATTCCGATGTTTCAAAAGCGCGGAAAATCTCTTTCAGTAAATATTAGTAAAAATGTTAGTAAGAGAGACTCAGCCGAGGTTAATACAGGAGATTGAAACTTGAAGGAGGGAAAAATTCTCTCACCAAGGAAGACAGTCAGGACCACCCCTACAGTGGGCTGGTGGCAGAAATCTAAGTTGTATGAAATGTTTTCGGTGCCGGTATATGAGTCATGTTGTACCTAGTTAAGTGACGAGTGCAAATTGAAGAATGAATTAAGGAATTGGAGAAGGAGATCTTAACGAAGATGTAAAAGGATGATGATAACATCAACTGATAGCGATTTTAGTTTTTTCCATATCAACAGTCCATCTCGATTAGCATATTGTATGATGATAAACAACCAGGGGAGACTCCAATGTGACAGGGGAGAGGGGTATGCTCGTCGGAAAATTTGAATCAACCCCTAATAAAGGAAACCAATTTGGGCGTGGCTCAAGGCTTTAGTTATATGTGACCGCCGAAAAGATACCATTCTTTCTATAGACAGTCTGGGGGGGGGGAAAAAACGGAATTTTTTATTTATTTCTTTGCGTGGAACCCGCCTTGAACCCTATAAAACGCTACCTTGATGGCCATAAATATATCGGTCGTTTTCGCAGTGATACGAAATTTATAATTTACACCCTAACGAGACCCAACGAGCATGCCCCGCCCTTTATAACATAGGAAAAGTTGCCTGAAACGCTACTGAAGGGTAATAAATGGCGTACTTGACGACTCCGAAACGTCGTTCGTTTATATCGTTGATTGTTTTACATGCCTATGTATTACTAAAATTTACTAAAGAAACACATTTAAAATATTGACCTATTTTTGTATCATTTTCTTCTAGATTATTTATTATATATTTTCCAAAATATATTTTCTAACAGTTTGGATCGTGAAAATATTACGGACTAATGTCAAGAGCTTTCAAACCTCGTCAGGGTTCTCATCAAGGACGGGCATGACATGATAATTTTTTGTATCATTCCCTTGTAAGGCAAATAGTTCCTTTAGTTGTTTTGAGTCCTGAGCGATTTCATAAGTGACCTTTATGTTAGTGGCTCACTTAATGATACTGCATGTGTCCCGAGCTTACGTTATAAAATAACTCCGCTGTACAAGAGCAGTTATCCAATCGAGTTCTCGTATAAAACCAAATCCAAAGCAATTTACAATGACCAATCACGACAAACGTAAACAAGCGTAAATAGATTACTAATAGCAAACAATTAACTCGGCCGTACAAAAGCGCGGGAAAAACGGCGTATGACCAAAGTCGCGATTGGTTTTGGCTTTGGCATCATGATTGGTTGAGTATGCTGGGCGGGAGTTAAAATTTTTATACCCTTATCACGTCCCCAAACCTTGAGTCAAATAAATTGTCGGTTCTAAACTTTTGAGTCTGTGGATGAAACTCAGCCTAGTGCCGGTGGAGCCGATTCAAATAAAAGCTATTGTGCAGCATATAACTTTCATGTAATACAGACTGTTTTATTTAATGCTGTACAAGGTGCTTCTGACTTTAAAAGAAGTTTTCCTGTGGATGAAACAGCCTAGTGTGTGACCATTTAAATGAAAGCGTGATCGAGCTAGTTACTTTGAATGTGGTACTGTTCATTATGCGTGTACAAGACAGGTGGTTCTCAACTTTTAAGTCCTGTGGATCAGTGAAACCCCTAGTTGTGTGACCATTCAAAAATTGAAAGCTATTCAGACAGGGCCCTGCGGGGTTGCTGTGTGTTCAATAGTGGTGGATAACGCTTATCCTGACGGATAAATTCACTATCCTAGTGGATAAGTTGTTAACAAAACTAACTAACGCTATCCGTGTTGTGAAATTAGTGTTTTTATATCCTGTGGAAAGCGTTTATTCGTGACCCTGTTGAACAACCAGGCCCTTGAACGTTAATGTGGTGGCTTGTTTTTGGACATGAGAATTGTTTGTGCAAAATTTATCGAAGTCGAGAGAAAGTGGTTTAATACATCTCTTTTATTGGATGGGAATCGCACAAAGGCTTCCAAACAGTCCAGTATGCTCAGTTTGTTTTCGAAACTTAGCGTTCATAGCTGGGGATGGGGGTGAACACGCATGCATCTGAAAATGGTGATTGGGGCGGCTTCGCCACCGTTGCGACTTTTCCTTTGCGAGTGAAATGTTGAATCGGAGGGTCGCCATGGGGGTCAGTGTACGTCGTTTTATAATTATCACAGTGTCCTGATTAGCGACGTCCACGGAGCTTAGCCCGAATGATTGGATTCTCAGTACACACCACACGGATGTTCAATAAATCAATCAATGTTTATTTCTTTTAGGTTCGCAAGGTAGTCAGCTATCGCCGGGGGGGGACTCTTAATGCGAAATGGGTGGGGATGCCCGTCGTCTTTTTAGGGGTTAAATTATTAAATTAACGAATTTTTGGTATCACTTAGGATGTTTTAGGCATATTTGTTTAAACCACAAGGCGCGGAATAAAAAGGCCAGTCACGTCCAGGACTGGTGTTGGTGGGCAGGTTTACGAAACCGATCAGGGTGCCATGAAATTCCTTCTTCAAAAGATTTCTGGGAGGGGGGGGGTCTTCTGACCATGCATGTACAAGTCTGAGCTCCTGCATTGACCGGAGGGATAGGTGACATCGTGAGTTAAAAATCTTAGTTTCGTGACACAAGTCTGTTTTAGAAATGGTATCTTTTATGGTCAAGAATAAAACGCCTTGAGCGCGCTCCCAGATTGGTCTCCTTTAGGGTGGTTTAATTGAAAAATTTTTTGACAAGCCCCCCTCCCCTTTCACATGATCGTCTCCCCGGGGTAGCTATACATCAGATTTATATAAAAACATTGGTTTTTCAGAAAGATGGTGGTGATCGATCCTAGTAAAAAACTAACAACTTACTAAATTGATCGGTGTGGCCGAAGTGGTCCTGGTCACTTGGGATTTGAATCTGGAGGTCCATGTTTCAATCCTCCATCCTGCCCACTAGCTTGGATTTTGCTCTCGGTAGTCCCGAGTTTAACTCCCGAGTTTCACTCCTCGGCCACGCTTTGTACATAGCCAACTGGACAGCACTCCCACCCAGTTGGGATTCTTAACAAGTTTGATGTTATAGTTTTACAATATTTTTTTGTTCATTTACAGTGTCCACAATTAGTACAGCGGTGCTAAATCCGCTGACACTTAAATAAAGTGTAGTGTACAATGCCTGTTATTGCACTCGCATTCATACGATTGTCAATACATACTACAAAATTTCTCAGACAACAAATACCTTCCCAAATATAAGCCTAAACATTTGTGCGAAACGCAACCCTCCTTCCGTATAATAACCCCACCCCCCCCCCCCCCCCCTTTCACACACACGCACCTCACACCAATATAAATTCCTGTGATGCTTTGAACTTCCTCCTGTGACTACATTTGAACTTCTCTACAGCGGCACCGTTGGGGCGAAATTAAAGGGGCAGTGCTAGTGCACGGGGTTTGATGTCATTTCAAAACCAAAAACGTTTTTGTATTTACAGAAAACTAAAAATATGGTCAAATTTTGTTATAATACCATCCAGTGTACAAACTGTCAAAAGGTCTCTGTCCATAGAA
>MU827389.1:0-10173 GCA_029204205.1 Desmophyllum pertusum
AAATACACCCATGCACCGAGACGAAGTTATTTCACTTTTGATTCATTCAGTTGGGCCCATTTGTCCGAGCCACCACGAACCCCTCACCGCCCCCCCCCCACGCCCCTCCCCAGGCTGGATATAAAAAAAAACATAATCAACATTGTATTTGGGGGTGGGGTAGGGCGTGAAGTACAAGATCCATTTGACGACAAAAAAATGTTCAGTCGCCCTAAAACGTTTGACCAGTATTTTTGTAGCTATTCTTGCTCATCTATTATAAATTTATTTTTTCTCCCCTGAAATATTCAATGATTCAGTGCATTGGTGAAGAACAAAGAAAACCCCAAAAGCTACTGATCACATTCATTCTCTCATTACATTGGAATTTGTGGCTAATACGTGGCCTCAGATATATGTAATACAGTTTGTACCCCAGTACTTTTCAAATTAATTCATAGGTCCCTTCAAGCTAAAAGCGACCCTAAGCGTACGCGACGTAAAAGCTAAAGTTATCACTAAGGACTAATAACCCCCACAAGTCCAACATGCTAATACTTAGCAAGGATGACAACTAGGAAAGTAAAAGTTCGGCGAAATTTATGGTTCGTATGTTGAAATTTTATAAAAATAAAATGATTCTAAAGCGTCAGCATTGTTCTTTAAAACATGCACAATTGCAAAGCATTTCCGTTTCACACAAATCGATCAAACAAATAATCAGTGTCATTTTTTACAGTTTATTGCAAAACTATGATGATTTTTTTGGCCAAAGATCAGTGGCACGTTGGTATTAAGTCAATAACAGGATTAAACCTGCTAACTGCGTATCTGATTCACTTTGTTTCTACGATTGACGGCCTCAGTTTTCGATCTCAGTGAATTTGTGAGTGAAAGATCTCCTCTGAAGGCGTTGCCACCTGAGCACCTACGGCTATCAATGTTTTTTTTCTCTCGAGGTACTTTCCGTTTTAGGATTGGAGTGATAGCAAAGCATTGAACCAGCCAGGCGCCTGTGTACTGGCTACAGCACAGTTGCTGCTCCATTCGTCATATCACTATCTCTATCTTTTTCCTGTACTTAAAAGACGCCATGTTATTATGATCCATGCGTCGGCCGTTATCGAATCTCCCGCTGTATCAAGACTCTGAATATGACACCCACTTCAAGTCGACCTACTTCAGAGCCCTGCCAATCGTCAACCAAAAAAATTGGGTTTTTTAAAAAACATTTAGCCATATTTAAAGGCCATTACGCTTTAAACTCCATTCCAGTTTCCTCCAGCCGCCACTCAGTAGAGAGCTGGGTCTAGAGGACCAGTCAGCCTGTGGATATTCGTTGAGTCGTTTCCCTAACCAGAACTCAAGCCAAGTCCAAGCTGACAAATACGCCTGCTTTGTAAGTCCTGCCAGCCGCGATAGAAAGCACTTCTACCGAGCCATACCTGTCTCTCCTCCTGGAAACACGGTCCAGCCTCCGCCGTCATGTGCGTGACAGTGTTCACAAGTAGACAGTAAAGTGTCCCTCCCTACCGTACTGGGTTATACAGAGTTACTCCTCCACTGTACTGAGGTATGACCTGGATTTTAGTAGATCTGAAACAATCTGTCCCGAAACCAAAATTCAGTTTTGTTAGTTTATATTCCCAGCAACCGTATGTTTACTTTCCTGCATTTTGCCCCAGGTTGAACCTAATCTGATTTTCTCTGACGTCATACCGAGTCTAACGCACCATTAGGCACCCGCCTCTCCTCACACTCATAACATAATTACTCCATAACAAAACAAAAAACGCTTCTACTGTTTCTTACTGATCCTTTTTATTGACGAACGTCAAAGCGTCACGTGTTTTGCGCGCTGGGATCCAAATTTTGATTTTCACTCATCGATCCAGAAATTAAAAGTAATAAGGGAAACGCATTAACAGACTTTGATCGCGACTGTTTTTTACAACATAAAAATGTTATCACTTTTTAACCTGTTTTTATGGGACGTCCTCCTAGTTATTTTTGTCAACAGGCCTAGGGTTTTTGGTGCAGCTGATTCTGAACTGACTACAAATAACACTTTTATTAGCTTGTATTCCAAACGCTAAACATCCTATATCGGGGAAGGGACAAAGTTTTATTTGAAATAAAAAAGAGAGAATGATGAGCCGGAATGTACTGATTTTTTAAGATACATAAAACACACGCATTGAGGCTTCGCACATGCGTTCTAAAACCGCTTATGTACAGTTATTACGTATTACTAATTATTATTATTTGATTATTATGATGGAGAAGACTTATTTACAGAGCTTAATTTGTGTATGCAGTGGGGCGACTTTCACCACTTTTTCAGGGAAGTAGGCAATTTCATTTTCAATCGACAATCCAATCGCACACACGTTTCGAGTTCCTCCGTTTGTTTCCTGTTTCGTTTATTAAGTTGTCATTTGTTGTTGTGTGTTAGTTTTTACATGTAGCTACACATCAGGTGAGTGGTCACATTTTTTTTTTGTAATTTCAAAATGAAAGGTTTGACATTTTAATTTTTGAAGCGGAAAATTCATGAAGAATGCAAACAACGGTTTTTTTTTAAATATCTTATTATAATTAAAAGATGAATGTTACTAGTACAGTCATTTGCCAAATTTTTCAAAAACAATACCAATCTAGACTGCTGTTTAGTAACATCTATATTTGCGAACGTGTTTTTTTTTGTAAAATGACAGACCTTAGGCGCTTAACATCCGCGTCCCCAACGTTTGAACCGCTGTGGAAACTATGGTTGGGGCACTAAGTTGTTTACATAGCGCGAAATGGTTTACTTTTCCAGAAGACTTGGCATTTTTTTTTAGTAAATTCGTAAAAAAAGTTATTCAACTCAAAAATTGAAGAAAAACTAAACAAGCTTTAAGCTTTGAAAGTAAAACCCTTATCCTTTGGAACACGACTTCGCTTATTTTTTATACGTTTTGACCCGCGGTCAGGCTTAGGCTCAACACCATGCATTTTCCTCGTTCCCCCAGATCCACGCAGGTTTTTTTTTTCTAAATGTTGCTGTTTTTCGTCCGAACCACGTGAACCAAAAGAAACGGAGGACGGGGAAAAAATGATAATGCACACCGTCGCTGTCCTTGCTTCAATTTAGAGACCCTTTAGATCGTAGTACGAAGTACGACTTTTTCAAACCTAGTGCGCAGGGTTTTACATCAACACGTCTAACCGAGACACATCGGGCAATAATGACTGCGCCCGTGCGCCAACCTGCTCGCTGCTTTCCATACAAACATAATGGCGGCAATTCAAAAATTCCCGTTATTATTGTTTTCATTTAGCCGAGATAAGGCCGTTCACGAAAAAGATAAGGTTTTCCCCTTGAAGACATTTTAGGAGAAAAAAGAAAAAAAAAAAAAAAAAAACGAGAGTCTCTTCCTTTTCCACATATCTTTTTTTCGCAAAAAATTGTGATACTCCCCAGTAGTAGTGAAATTATTTCGCCTCGAATTCGAGCTAGTCCGTAAGTGAAACACGAAAACATACTCGCTCAAAGAGTTCATGTTTCACTTACGATCGCTCGACTGCGAGCGATAACTTCACTATTGTGAGGAAAGCTAAATTAAGTTTGCTAAAAAATATATGTGAAAATAGAAAGAAGTTATCTCTCTCGGAATTGTTTCCAAGGGTAAGAAACTTTATCTGTTTCCTGACTGCCTTTCCCACGCGAAATGTAAAACAAGATTCCGGAATTTTGAATTTGCCGCCATTATGTTTTGTATAGGAGATGAGCGAGCCAGGTTGGGGCGCACGCGCAGTCATTTTTTGCCGCTGTGTCGTCTAACACCAATCCCCTTTGTTTCCTAGAGCCTCCTTCCTCTAATGGGTCAGCAACAGGGAGGAAAGGGAGTGCTCTGGTAACGTGGCTGATTTGAAATTCAAAGTCGTAACTCGTAGTCAGTCCCCTCGTACTCGAACTCCTATTGCAACTGAGACACAGTATTTGATTAGAAACTTCTCAGTGTTTGCATTAGATATTATCTCCTCCGATCCTTAACTTACATCTGGGTATTTTTGAACCTCCATGTAGGTCACAGTTTCAACATGGAACACTCCTGCACTTGTAGCAACACAAATATAATTTCCTGTATCGTCCCCTTGTCTTGTGTCGCTAATAACTAACGCGCCGCAGTGATCTGCTGGGCTCCGCCCGGCTGGCAGTTGTGCTCCTTGTCTTTTTCCAAGCTGATGACTGGTTGTGGATTCACCAGTAGCGCTGCAGTTTTAACGTCCCAAAGTGTCGCCATGACCTTGCAACCAAACTTTCAACAGGTGGTTACCAGTGAACTGCGGCCTTAGGGACACCACAACTACACACAGGTTCTTCCTCACAACACTTGTCCTAAAAGGTCTCCTAGCAGTCGCCAGAGGTTAGTTTGTCAGCAATCAACTTTTATCGGGACATACCAGAAGTTTTGCTTGATCACACCTGCTGTTTGACACTGCAAAATGGCCCTCCCATGATCAACTGACGCAAATGACTTGCTCCACGTTGGACTACAGGTTGTGGCAAGGGCCAGTCACGTGCTATACGTTGGAAGATTGGGACCCCCCCCCCCGTCACTTCCCTTAACGGTAACATACAGAACTGGCTCCCGGATGAAGAGAAACACGAGGACGAACTGTAACAAAGTAAATATACTTTAGTCTAATATCAAACTTAGTTTAACAATTGTTTTAATATCCTGAGAACAGAGAAGTGAAAGTGAAAGGAATCGAGGATTGTATATGCACTAAATTAATATAATTATAATATTTCATGGAACTAAACCAAAGCAATATAAAATCCATCTTTAACTTTAATTTTGTCATATTTGCATGACAATACAGTTGAACGAAGAAGCGAGATAATTTCGGGCATAAGCTGCAAAACATCGTGTTTTTTCATGAGCCCCTAAATCTAAAATCACAATATTTTGTAGTTTGTGCCCGAAATTGCCTCGCTTCTACGTTCAACTGCCTTGTATTGTTGTGCAAATATGACAAGTTAACCCTGAAGAGGGCTATTGTTCAGCTGTTTTTGAAGTATCAATGAGCCAACACTGGAGATATATTTTACACTTTAGGCCACAATGATGCGTAGACGAAAGGATTTTACCCAACAACAACAGGGGGCTCGAATCCTGGGGAGACCAAATATGTTTCGGCTAAAAAATGATATTTTTTTCGATTCTGCCAGTGACACTCAGATGGGAATTACTGAAATAGAACTAAGTTTTATTCATGACATGAAAATACGTACCGTTGACTACTAACTGCGCTACTGCTCGAGCCTTTCCCAGGATGTTTACCGCTGAACACTGATACACACCCGAGTCCATTTCCGGTCAACCTTCTTTAAACTTGCAACTTTCCTGCTGAAACCGCTGAGTGAGTGATTTCTGACTTGTCCAGTTTACTCCACTCTATTGCGGGCTCAGGATTGCCGGTGGCTGAACACTGAAACGAGGCTTGATTCACTTTCCGTTGACTGTCATAGTCGCAGGAGAAACAACAACAGCAGGAGATGAAATCGATTCACCAGGTTCTCCTTTAGTTCCCGGCATGCCTGTGGGCCCTATCTCTCCTTTCATTCCTTTGGTTCCAGTTTCTCCCTTTTAATCCTTCAGCCCCCATAATGCCTTGCTTGCCGCTCTTTCCTGGCGATCCCATAATTCCTTTATCTCCCTTGTTTCCAGTTTTTCCTTTCTGTCCTCTTCGTCCCCGGGCTCCTCTTGGTCCCGGTGGACCGGGAGGGCCTGGGGTAGCTGACGAGCACGCGTCACCCCCTGGACTGACAGAGCTCTGTCAAAAGTTTGTTGATTTTGATCATCTTTTCTGCTGAGCTTTTAGGCTTCCGTCGCGTTCTTAGTTGTGTCAACATGGCGCCTGTTTCTTTGGAGTTTATAGGATTGAATTTCTACGAAGAAAGGAAATAATATTTTGATCAAAAACTCCGGTAGATTCCCATATAAAAGAGACGGCGATTATCTGTCGGAAATTTTACCTCCGCCGTTGGTTTCTCTAAGCACTGACGTTTTTTGAGCCACAGACGACAGCCGGAAGTTGAATGTTCTCTTCTTTGGCGCTAGGCTCGATTACCATCCGCTGTTGCGGGAAAATGAGCCCACGCTCATCCCCCCGAAGGCCGGACTCGAGAGAACGGCGGAAATCGAGCCTACTTTGGCGCGTATTACCGGTTTTTCGTCCATAACGTCAAGTTGTAAATGCTAAAACGAGAGCTTACCAACTCATTGTGGAGGTGAAAGCGCGCCAAAAACAAGAACAATCGACTTCCAGCTGCCATGGCCATCTGTGGTAAGTTATCTTTTCGATAACCCACGTGCGCGACTAAACTGAATTAAGATAAACTCATCGGCAGACAAAACTGATGAACTTACAGATGTAGCCTGCGTAGCTGGCGTAGTAAGGGGGGTCAGGAATCCCTGATTCCCCACCCTCCCCCCTCCCCCCCTTTATACTACGCCTGCTACACAGGTAGATGTAGAAAATCAGATATTCGGATTAAAGTTTGGAGTTTTCTTTTTATGTAAAAGCACACCAGACAGCCTAAAACAGTGTTTTATTGCATTTGGGAGAAAATCGTCGTTGGGTGCCCCTAGAAAATGTGACAACTGACAGTGAGTTTGATCGAGCTGATTTTTGTTGGGTCATGATACCATCCCTGATCAGTCATAATAACTTAAATTCGAAGTAAAATTGGTTCGAATCATTACTTTTGTTGTCTGCATTTGATTGGAAAGAACGTGACCTGCTAACCTTTGGTTTTACTTGCCGCAACACACAGGAAACAGCTGGGAACAGGATAGATTCACTCGGCATTAGGGATGTACCATAAGAAAAGTGAAGCGGGGGGGGGGGGGGGGGGGGGGGGGTAGTCCAAAAACAAAACACAAAATTTATGCAAGGCAAAAATTGTAGAAAAAAAATTCTACATTGCAAAGGAACCAGAAAAAATATCCTGCATGGACAACCGATGAGACTGTGTATACATATCGAAAAACACGCCTGTAGCAGGAAATCCCCTCCCCCTCCCTCCCTCAACAACTCTACCAGTAATTCCTAAACCGCCCCCAAAATGCACCCCCCTTCACTTTTCTAAGCGAGATTAGCTGTGCCATGGGGCATTTGCTATCTCTCTACTCGGCTACAAATTTCCATCAAGACCAAATTATGATTGCAGAAACTTTTTAGCTTGTATTCTCCTAAAACACCCAACTTACCAGGAGCATTGGTGATTAACTTCATGTCTGGGTCGTTGGACGGCGGCTTGGTCGGCTCCGCGACACTTTCAAGAGTGTTTATTCTTTTGTCCTGCTCCTTCAACTCCAATTTCAACTCTAATAAATCCAACGCAGTAAAACACAATGGACAAAACAGAGATTATGGAAGCAAAGGAAGGAAAACTCTGCTGTTGAACGGCCATTTCGGTGATTTTCTACCACATTGAATATCGTGCTTCAGCTTGTTCGTGATGCGGAGATCACGAGTGTGCGCTAACTTGCCAACTTTTCTGCTATTTATATACCACAAAATTCGTTTGGTCTCGATTTCAAATCTTATCGGTTTTAATTTTGAAATGTAAGTATGTGTTGAAAGACTGGGAATTTTCTTAGAAATAATTCAAGTTTTCGGCGCTTCCGATCGAATACAGCAGCATGCGCATACCGCAATCACTACAGGCCTTTTAAAACTGAACAATGCTTATATTTGCGTAGACCGGGGGGTGGGGGGGGGGGGGACCGCCGAAAATGTCAGGTACGGGGAATACTCGCTTTAAAAATACCTTTTTGGCGCCAACTTTGTGACGTCATTATCCTGCCCAATTTGTCGTGGAAAAATCAAAATAAAAAACATATGATTGTGTAAATGAGGAGGTCTTCTTAGGTAAAAATTTTAATGGCAAGCTAGTAAAAAAATGAAAAAATGTTAGGCCACGCATTTTTGGTCCGATATATGCCCACGCTGGGCTACTTGTACTGTTTCACAAACCTCCGCGCGAATGCCAGACTGAAGCATCCACTTTGATGTCAACTTTATACTGAAATAACATCTTAACTGCCTCAGGGTTTATCTGCTGGTTGTCGATGTTTTAGAATGCAAATCAGTTCCGCTTTATTTGTGTGTGTTTTGGCTTACACCTGACGTAACGGATTGATAAAATTCTCAGCGCCGAGTGTGAAATTGGTCACAGTTTTTTTTGAAGAGAAATAGAGAGAATGGATTTTTTAATTCAGTTCGATACTTTTTTTTAGCGTTTCTTTGTAGGTGACATTGAGAACCTCCATTCTTCATCACTGTGCAGGTCAAACATTGCTTGACTTACGATGGCTCTTCAGGAGAAAAAGGTGTAATTATTTATCTAAGTGGATTTGAAAGAACGTGGCCGCAGAAAATTGCACTCATTTTTGACCATTTTTGCCGCTTTCTTTCCTTTTTTTTGTCCGACTCGTCACAAAATTGCTTTGACATACAACCCCATGCACAAAGGATCAGATCTTCGCAATCCCACGGCATCCGTTTTTTGAAATCGAACGAATTCCCGCCTAAAGTTAGGCCAGCAAAAACCTGGTTGAACTTTTTGGGTTGTCAAAAAATCAGTGCCAAATTTGCATCACACACCATTTCTTCCACATTCATTTCCTTGTTTTTCCCTTAAGAGGTTTGTTCAAAACTTTTTCAGTGGGTTGATAGAAAGCGCATGTCGAAGGCCGAAGATAGCAAGAACAGAAAGGGAGACATGAGAAGAAAAGCAAAATGGAGGATGAAAGAAATGACAATGGAAAGTTTTTTTTTTTTTTTTAAGTAACGGAACAGAGCTAGCACCAAGGATAATTTTGAAACCATTTTCACTCAGAAACGATATAAACATCTTTCCGGCGTTTCACAAATACGGGTTCTTAGCCCTAAGGAAACGCCAAATTTTGGCCCAAAGAGAAACCCCATAAAACCACTTTTTTGGAGCCCACAAACCGCTTTTTTCGGTCATTTTGCTGCAATTTTTTCCTGTTTTTCTGCGGCCACGTTCTTTCAAATCCTCTTATGATATATATTATTTTATATTGTTGTATGAAGCCGCTAGTCCTAAAAAAATCTAGTTTTTCTGGTTTATGCTTCTGATAAGTAAAAAGCGGACATACACATCAGTACATATTCCGTTTCCAAGATCCGTCCCGTTGTCTAGATCTATAGTCAATGAAAACCTTTTCTCTGATGTTTTATATCTTACGTAATGTATTAGTTTTTGGCTGAAGTCAGCAAATTAGTTTTGGTGGGTCAGAAGCACCAAATTTTTGCACCTTTTAATTTATTTTTAATCTTATTGTAAAGAAAATGCCGACTCACCTTACTTATTTGGGGTTGATAAACCTATATGGTGCATGGTGTTAGCAGTAGTCGGATGTTGTGGCTTGGGAACACAAAAAAATAAGAATAAACTGACTCTTACATGGGGTCAACGGTGTGTTTTCATTGATATCGAAGTTAAAGCAGATAAATTACTCTACAGTCCTACCTTTAATGTACTAATCTTTAATACTAGTTTTCAAAACGGAAGAATTAGGTCGTTCTACATTAAACATAGGCATTAACAGCATCATGGGGATCTAACAATTTAAACTACTTACAGAGAAAACGCAGTTTTCTCTATTCATGCTATGAAATGCACCTCACATGCAATATGGTAACAACTGATTGTACAGTATATGTAGCAAGCCAACGTTTCCACTGGAGTCCTTCTTTTGTTACATTGGCTGAAGCGGGAGAGTGTTATATGCCACATTTGATTGGGACGTGAATTTAATAGAAGGGCGGATCGAAAATAGGTAACGGACGGACAATCACTGGTTGAATAGGCACGTGCCTTGAAAGAGATTTCGAAGACCAACAATACAACCCATGCACCAGAGACCGAAGTTATATTGTCACTTTTTGATTCATTAACCATTGGGTCCGAGCGACCACAACAGCCAGCCCCCCTCCCGCTAGCTGGATAGAAAAAAAGACATTTAATCAACTAGAGTATAATTTTGGGAAGGGTGGGGCGGGGCCGTGAAGAACCAAGATCTTTTTCGACGACTAAAAGTGTGTGAAAGTTCTTCCTAAAACGTTTGAGCTCCAGTATTGTAGCTATTTCTTTGTCATCTATTATGA
>MU827389.1:10673-28377 GCA_029204205.1 Desmophyllum pertusum
ACGTTAGAAAATTAAGAATATAGAAGCTAGAAATTACAAGTTGTCTTACTAACATATCATGATAAAAATACCGAGTAAAGAGCGAAGGCTTCAGCTAAAGTATATTAGAAACAAACACCAAATGATAACCTGTTCTTCCTGCTTCCTGTCTGCTGTGGCAACAAAGGGCTAACGCTCGAAACGTCAGCTTTCCTAAGTCACTAAGGCGGTTATTTACCTCGATCAACTTCCAGGTGTGATAATCAACGAAGTGTTTCAGAAGAAATATGTTTTGCTGCAACTATGACTGACCCAGTGGTGAGGGGAAACTGATCTTTCTTGTTCAAACCCAAAGTTATTTTGAGATATGTTATAAGGAATTCACGCAATCATAATTTCTTTCATTCGATGCTTCCTTCAGTTCAGTCTGATTTTGCAGTCCTGACTTTGCAATATAGTGTCCCATTCGTTCTGTCTCGCAGACTCAAAGAGAACGAATAGCGAGGAGACGGCAGAACAGACAAAAGCACGCGAGAGGTGAAATTATATTTTACTCGCTCCTTACCCACAAAAGGAAGTCGTAAAGGTCCGGGGGTGGGGGAGGAAAGGGGGGGCGGTACTCGGGTATGTTTTGAATGCTTTGGGTTGGTATGTGCCACCCAGGTCTCCAAATTTGGACCCCGTTTTAGAAAGAATTTGCATTCAAAATGATACCCCGTTCTAGAAATATACCAGGCCAATTTTTAATACCCCGTTCTAGAAATTTAGTAAATTTCAATAGCCCGTTTTTGAAAAGTCTGGAATATGGATATCTCGTTCTAGATCAGGAGTCCCAAAATCATGACCCCGTTAATTGGGCGGCACATACTCGTATAGGTATTTTGGGAAGGGAAGTCCCCCCCCCCCCCCGGGGTAAAGGTATGTAAGGAAATCGCGCCAAATCTAACACTGCCGGTATACTCAGTGAAATTAATATGACATATTTCCTGATCGAATTTCTTCTTATTATAACAAAATGAATTGTTCGCGTTATGCCGTGCTAAGGCGCAGATCGGATTAATTGCCTTTAAATACAATATTTGAGGTCAAACCAGTACGTGCTTCAGTCAGGGCTGTTTACAACTGCTGTAATAAACAGCAACTTCCGCGACACGCTTTGCACATCCTGTCGAGTTAATTTGTCGTTTTCTCCTCAATCTTGAGACATTTGAATAATAGAATTAACGCGCGCGAAACGATAAAACATGGCATATAAAACACAGAAAAGCCATGATTTCGGGAAGGTCATAGGTTCTACTCCTAGCTGTTGGGGGAACTCAGAATTATTTTTCCGAGCCGTAGCTTGTCCCCGGGGGGGAGGGGGGAGGGGTGGGGACTCCCATATAAAAGTGACGGGGGTGATCGCAGTACCTTTTAGGGGTTAAAATTCGTGGTTTGGTACCGCTTAGGGTGTTAAAACCTAAAATGACTGCCGTTACAGTTATTACGGTACCTTGTAGGGTATTAAGCTGGAAAAAAATATATAACAGGGACTAGTTTTGTTTTAGATTTGGTACCTCTTAGGTGTGAAAATGAATTCGAGCCACACCCACAAAACGAGATTTTGGTACCTTTTAGGGGTTCTTTTCAACATTTCCGGCGATCACCCCATTCACTTTTATATGGGAGTCCCCCCCCCCCCCCGTATGCCCCCCTCCGGAGCTTGTGTCACTTACTGAATATGTTTCTCTTCATGCACGTGCTTCCACTAAGCTTAGAATTCACCATATTTCAATTATTTCTAATATTGTTATTTTTCTGTTGTTCATAGACTTTCAAGCCTACATACTTCATAGAAACAAGCGCGAAGCTGATTCAATCAAGAACACGACGGGCGCTAAAAGCACAGAAGACACGATGCTTAAAATTAACAAACTATTATCAGAGGGAAGACTGCAACTCTGTCAATCAAACGGAGACAAGTGCTCGGCTGGTCCCCCAGGCCCTCCCGGTCCACCTGGACCCAGAGGAGCCCGGGGACGAAGAGGACAGAAAGGAAGAACTGGAAACAAGGGAGATAAAGGAATTATGGATCGCCAGGAAAGAGCGGCAAGCAAGGAATTATGGGAATGAAAGGAGAGATAGGGCCCACAGGCATGCCGGGAACTAAAGGAGAGATAGGGCCCAGAGGCATGCCGGGAACTAAAGGAGAGCCTGGTGAATCGATTTCATCTCCTGCTGTTGTTGTTTCTCCTGCGACTATGACAGTCAACGAAAGTGAATCAGCCTCGTTTCAGTGTTCAGCCACCGGCAATCCTGAGCCCACAATAGAGTGGAGTAAACTGGACAAGTCAGAAATCACTCACTCAGCGGTTTCAGCAGGAAAGTTGCAGTTAAAGAAGGTGACCGGAAATGACTCGGGTGTGTATCAGTGTTCAGCGGTAAACATCCTGGGAAGGGCTCGAGCAGTAGCGCAGTTAGTAGTCAACGGTGCGTATTTTTATGTCATGAATAAAACTTAGTTCTATATAATTTCCATCTGAGTGTCACTGCTAGAATCGAAAAAAATATCATTTTTTTAGCCAAAACATATTTGGTCTCTCATCAGGATTCGAGCCCCCTGTTGTTGTTGGGTAGAATCCTTCATGAATATAACTCGGTCTACGCATGATTGTGGCCGAAAGTGTAGATATATCTCAAGTGTTGGCTCATTGACACTTCCAAAACAGCTGAACAAGCTCCTTTCACGGTTAACTTGTCATATGTGCACAAGGCAATACAGCAGTTGAACGAGGCGAAGCAATTTCGGGCACAAACTACAAAATATTGTGATTCTAGATCTTAGATTTAGGAGCTCATGAAAAACACGATGTTTTGCAGCTTGTGCCTGAAATTATCTCGCTTTTTCATTCAACTGTATTGTCATGCAGATATGATAAAATTAAAGTTAAAGATGGATTTTATATTGCTTTGGTTTAGTTCCATGAAATATTATAATTATATTAATTTAGTGAATAAACAATCCACGATTCCTTCCTCACTTCTCTGTTCTCAGGATATTAAAACAATTGTTAAATTGATATTAGACTAAAGTATATTTACTTTGTTACTCTTTGTTACAGTTCGTCCTCGTGTTTCTCTTCATCCGGGACCTCTGTATGTCGTTAAAGGAAGTGACGTTACTCTTCCAACTTGTCACGTGACTGGCCATCCACAACCTGTAGTCACGTGGAGCAAGTCATTTGGTCAGTTGCCTCATGGGAGGGTGCAGTTCAACAGCAGTGTCATCAAACTTCTTGACGTCTGTAAAGCTGATTCTGACAACTACCTCTGCACTGCTAGTAACCTTTTAGGAAGTGTTGTAAAGAGAACTGTGTTAGTTGTGGTCTCCCTGCCGCAGTTCACTGTTAAACCACCTGTGAAAGTTGTTGCAGTTCCTGGCGACACTTTGACGCTAAACTGCAGCGCTACTGGTGATCCACAACCAGTCATCAGCTGGAAAAGACAAGGAGCACAACTGCCAGCCGGGCGGAGCCAGCAGATCAATGGCGCGTTAGTTATTAGCGACACAAGACTAGACGATACAGGAAATTATATTTGTGCTGCTACAAGTGCAGGAGTATTTGATGTTGAAACTGTGACCTACATTGAGGTTAAAAAACTCGTTAAAGGTGAGTTAGGTTGTAAACACTGTTTAAAGCCCGAACCAAGGGGGAATGAGAGTTGTCGAGAGTTTTCAAACGTTAACTCGCCTGATTATGGATCTCTCATGCGCAACGCTCGTGCACGTTGCTCAAATTCTTCTTGAGATTTGTCAAGAGTTTTCTCTCATTTGGTCCAGGCTGATGGTAGTCGATGAGAGTTGAAGAAAACTCTCGCGAGAGCCAACTATCGGCAACTCTCGTACCGTCGTTTGGCCGGGCGTATTGCTGACATTGCAAATCAAAATCAAACTAAGTCTGAACCAGACAACGTGGCGTAAGTCTGTTCAACTTTCAAATTCTCCCAAACTGTCTCTCGTCAGTTTAATCAGGCTAAATAAATACGCACACCATTGTCTATTTCTTAATTTTAGAATTGCTAATTATAGTGTTATTTTAATCAGTCACAATAGTTTGCTATACAAGACCAAAGCAATACCTCGGAGACAGCTTAAAAAAGTGATAACATTTTTATATTGTAACAACCTCTATTCGTTTCCATTACTTTAAATTTCTGAACAAAGTGAAATCAAAATTTGACCCTCTAGAAAGATACCCTTGGAACGAGGTAACTAGACAAACTGAATTTTGTTCGATAGAATGTTCAGATCTACTAAAATCAGGTCATACTCAGAAGTACTCTGTTAACCCAGACGGTAAAGGACACTTAAGACGAACGCAGTGAAGTCTCTCTTAGTCTCTCTCAGTCTATAACTCTTATAAGAACCGCGCCAGTTGTGAACATTTAGTACCAATGCAGCAAGCTAATAGTGTCGTTCGAAATTACCCGGCGTTGTTTTATTCAAAAGATAGAAATAAGTCTTATTATAAACGATCACTTGAATTACATACCACAAAGCTTAACTCGATGGAAAGTAATCGGAATAGTGAAAGATATAAAATTGTAATGTAAGAAAAGGCGTGATATTACGCTGTTGGTGTGTTCTCCACTTACGTTTGCTTCCTAAATAGCAAGTCATTAATAAAACATGTAAACAACGCGCAAACATCTGACCAAGAAAGAAGATAAACCAATAGCAATTTTTGTGTTTTTAAATGTGATGAGAGGTTTCTGTTTTATTCCAGGCAGAGATTGTTTATCTCTGTTTACATCAGGCGAAACCCAGAGTGGAGAGTACTATGTTAACCCAGATGGTAGAGGATACTTCACTGTCTACTGTGACATGCGCACTGACGGCGGAGGCTGGACCGTGTTTCAGAGAAGACAGGATGGTTCGGTAGACTTCTATCGAGGATGGCAGGACTACAAAGCAGGATTTGGTCAGCTGACTGCTGAGTTCTGGTTAGGAAACGACAAGATCCACAGGCTGACGACTTCTAGACCCAGCTCTCTACGAGTGGAGCTGGAGGACTGGAATGGAGTTAAAGCGTATGCCAAATATGGCAAGTTTAACATTGGTGACGAGCAGGCGAAGTATCGACTTGAAGTGGGTTCATATTCAGGGACAGCGGGAGATTCGTTGGCATATCATAATAACATGGCGTTTACTTCAAAAGACAGAGATAATGACAGAGATAGTAGTAGAAACTGTGCTGTAACATGCACAGGCGCCTGGTGGTACAATAATTGCCATAACTCCAATCTAAACGGAAAGTACCTGGGAGCAAAACATGATTGGCAAGGTCTCAGGTGGTACGCCTTCAGAGGTGGTCTTTCACTCAAATTCACTGAGATGAAACTGAGGCCGTCATCGTAGAAAGAATCAGTACCAGTTACAGGTTTAATCCTGTTATTGACGTAAATACCAACATGTCACTGATCTTCGCTCATTATAGTTTGCAATAACTGTAAAAAAGACACTGATTATTTGTTTGATCAATTTGTATGAAACGGAATGCTTGCAAGCGCATGTTTTAAAAGAACAACTGGCCTTTATAATCACTTGTTTTGTAAAATTTAACTCGAACCATAATTTCCCGAACTTTTACTTTTCTAGTGTCATCCTTGCTAAGTATTAGCATGTGGACTTGTGTTATGAGTCCTTATTGATAACTTTAGCTGTACTCACGCACGTTAGTCGGTTTAGCTTGAAGGACCTAGAATTAATTTGAAAAGTACTGGAACAAACTGTACTATTACCCACATTAGCCACAGATCAATGTAATGAGAGAATAAATGTGATCAGTAGCTTTGGGTTTCTTTGTTCTTCACCAATGCACTGAATCATTGAATATTTCAGGGAGAAAATAATTTATAATAGATGAGAAAGAATAGCTACAATACTGGTCAAACGTTTTGGACGACTGAACATTTTTGTCGTCAAATGATCTTGTTCTTCACGCCCTCCCCACCCCCAATACAATGTTGATTAATTTTTTTTATATCCAGCCTGGGAGGGGGTGGGGGGGTTGTGGTCGCTCGGACAATGGCATAATGACTCAAAAAGTGAAATAACTTCGTCTCTGGTGCATGGTTTGTATTTTGTTAAATATTTTAAGGACGTTTGACCATGATTGTCCGTCGTTACTATTTTTTCCGCCCTTTATTAATTACGTCCAAATCCATTGTGGCAAAACCACCGCTCGAGTCACAGCAAAAAATGAAGGCCTCCAGTGGAAACGTGCTTGTGCATACATACAGTTGTACATTGCTTGAGGTGCTTTCATAGATGATAGAAACTGCGTTTTCTCTAAGTAGTTACTGTAGTTGAATGCCTCATGATGCTGTAATGCTGTTTGTAGAACACTTAATGTTTCTTTGAACTGTATCAGAAGTACATTAAAGGCACTATGTACTGACTGCTAATTCGTCAAACGATTCAAGGAAATGACTGAGACACTTGTAAGAGTAGTTTATTATTTTTTTTCCATTGTTCTTTCCAGCCGCAACATCCGCTACTGCTAAATCACCATATAGGTTATAACCCCAAATAAGTTATTTGTATATTTCTAGATTTTTTTCTTTGAAATCCGAATATAAGAAAGATGGCAAGCCAATACCCGGGAAGAAAATGCGGCGATAAAGAAATTAATACTGTCCAAAACACGAGGAATTCGTCGCTCTTTCTCAGAGAATTTTAAGCACAGAACTGCAGTGAAGTCCACACGCAACTTACACGGAACAACAAGAGGGGAAATCATCAAAAAATATATTGAATGTATTTCTTCATCAACAAAGTGATGTTAATTGAAAAACGACATTTAATTTAGCAACAGAAGATGTCATTAGTGTTTCACAGATGCACTCAACATAAATACTCTTAAAAGTGGAAAGATTCAATCAGACCCAAAGCGACTTGCTATTGAGCGCGCAAGATGAGAGGAGAAAAGCTTTTGCGTAAAGCGATTTCAGAATGCAAAGACTACCCAACCTTACCAGAATCGGTCAGAAATACTTGTAAAAAACATGATTCAAAAGTTGCGTGGCTGGATAAATCAATATCTTGGCTGCCTTACCAAGTAACAGCAATTTCGGATCGGTACGTTACAAAAACACACAACGCTTATTTGAAATCCGACTGCAAGAAAGATGGCAAGCCAATACCACAAGGAAATGCGGCGATTAAGAAATTAATACTGTCCAAAACACGAGGAGTTCGTCGCTCTTTATCGAAGAAATAAGTCTTACCGTGGTCAGTTTAAACGTCGACGAGTACATGTACAGACCGAACGCACCAAATACACGAAGAAAAGCAATTTGCGATGAGATCGAAAAGTGTATCGTCCAGACTGGCGGGACGCTAAGATCTTTGCGAAGGGACCTTATAGTTGCTGTCAATTTATCGAACTGGCATCTTCTTTAGAACGGGCAGAGGCGTGGCTCACAGATGAAAATAAGCAAATGCTATGGCGTGGATACTGAGTAAATAGTAGACTGAAAGCTTTTAATGAAGAGGACGAACCACATACAGCGTGGGTGAACACAAAGAAAGCCTAAAAGTCTCGAAATTAACTGAACTAAAAAGTTTCTCTAGCTTTCCTCTATCTAAGCACTGCCGCCGTTTTCACACTTGCTTTGAGCCTTTTATCAGTAGGTACGTTTGTACGCCAAACAAACACAGAAAGCGACCAGCAGGGAACCCTGAGGTAGTTCAGATGTGTTTCATTGAAGTTGACATTCAATGATACTTACATTCGCGCGAGGTTTTGTCATCAGTAGCCCCCCTCATATAACTTGTTCTCATTTTTACTTGAATTAAAATTTTTTACAACCTAACGACCTTCTATTACAAATCCTATGTTTTGATTTTGATTATTTCCCCAAATTTGGCGGGATAATGACGTCACAGAGTTGGCGCCAAAATTTATTTTTAAAGCGAGTATCCCCGTCACTGACATTTTTGGAGACCCCCCCCCCCCCCCCGAATTTGAGATTGTGGTATATAAATAGTAGAAAAGTTGGCAAGTTACCCACACTCGTGATCTCCACATCACGAACAAGCTGAGGCACGATATTCAATGTGGTAGAATTACGGATTGCTGAAATCACCGAAATGGCCGTTCAAAAGCAGAGTTTGCCTACCTTTGCTTCCATAATCTCTGTTTTGTCCATTGTGTTTTACTGCGTTGGATTTATTAGAGTTGAATTGGAGTTGAAGGAGCAGGACAAAAGAATAAACACTCTTGAAAGTGTGACCGAGCCGACCAAGCCGCCGTCAAACGACCCAGACATGAAGTTAATCAACAATGCACCTGGTAAGTTGGGTTTTTTAGGAGAATACAAGCTAGAAGTTATGTTTCAAAGTTTCGGCAATCATAATTTGGTCTTGATGGAAATTTGTAGCCGAGTAGAGAGATAGGAAATCCCCCCTGGCACAGCTAATCTCGCTTAGAAAAGTGAAGGGGGGTGCATTTTGGGGGCGGTTTAGGAATTACTGGTAGAGTTGTTGAGGGAGGGAGGGGGAGGGGATTTCCTGCTACAGGCGTGTTTTTCGATATGTATACACAGTCTCATCGGTTGCCATGCAGGATATTTTTTTCTGGTTCCTTTACAATGTAGGATTTTTTTTCTACAATTTTTGCCTTGCATAAATTTTTTGTTTTGTTTTTGGACTACCCCCCCCCCTTCACTTTTCTTATGGTACATCCCTAATGCCGAGTGAATCTATCCTGTTCCCAGCTGTTTCCTGTGTGTTGCGGCAAGTAAAACCAAAGGTTAGCAGGTCACGTTCTTTCCAATCAAATGCAGACAAGAAAAGTAATGATTCGAACCAATGTTACTTCTGCATTTAAGTTATTATGACTGATCAGGGGTAGTATCATGACCCAACAAAAATCAGCTCGATCAAACTCACTGTCAGTTGTAACATTTTCTAGGGGCACCCAACGACGGTTTTCTCCCAAATGCTATAAAACACTGTCTTAGGCTGTCTGGTGTGTTTTTAAAGATCTATAAATGAATTCTAAGCTGCGCTATAAAATTTATATCTGTTCGATCATTCTAGGGGAACTTTAGACTTCACGAATTTATTAGGGCTTTTTTAGTCATTTCCTGAAAACCTCACCTCTTCCTTGCTGATTTTTCCTTTCCGAAAATCCTAGCTGACCTTTTTTCCTTTCCGAAAATCCTAGCTGAACTTTTTTTGTACCCAAAAAGAAATTTTTATCCCTCCGAAAATAATAGGCATTAATTTTCCCATATTAAAAAGTTCGAGATGATATTTCCCTAAAGAAAACTCGAAACTTTAATCCGAATATCTGATTTTCTACATCTACCTGTGTAGCAGGCGTAGTATAAAGGGGGGAGGGGGGAGGGGTGGGGAATCAGGGGATTCCTGACCCCCCTTACTGCACCTACTACGCAGGCTACATCTGTACGTTCATCAGGTTTGTCTGCCGATAATTTTATCTTATGTCAGTTTAGTCTCGTACGTGGGTTATCGAAAAGATAACTTACGTTTTTGAGCCACGGATGGCAGCCGGAAGTCGATTGTTCTTGTTTTTTGGCGCGCTTTTCTCCACCAATGAGTTGGAAAGCTCTCATTTTAGCATTTACAACTTGACGTTATGGACGAAAAACCGATAATACGCGCCAAAGAGAGAACATTATACTTCCGGCTGTCGTCCGTGGCTCAAAAACGTCAAGTGCTTAGAGAAACCAACGGTGGAGGTAAAATTTCCGACAGATAATCGCCGTCTCTTTTATATGAGAATCTCCCAGGGTTTTTTGCTCAAAATATTATTTCCTTTCTTCGTAGAAATTCAATCCTATAAACTCCAAAGAAACAGGCGCCAAGTTGACTCAACTAAGAACGCGACGGAAGCTAAAAGCTCAGCGGAAACGATGATCAAAATCAACAAACTTTTGACAGAGCTTTGTCAGTCCAGGAGTGACGCGTGCTCGTCAGGTACCCCAGGCCCTCCCGGTCCACCGGGACCAAGAGGAGCCCGGGGACGAAGAGGACAGAAAGGAAGAACTGGAAACAAGGGAGATAAAGGAATTATGGGATCGCCAGGAAAGAGCGGCAAGCAAGGCATTATGGGGGCTGAAGGGTTAAAGGGAGAAACTGGAACCAAAGGAATGAAAGGAGAGCTAGGGCCCAGAGGCATGCCGGGAACTAAAGGAGAGCCTGATGAATCGATTTCATCTCCTGCTGTTGTTGTTTCTCCTGCGACTATGACAGTCAACGAAAGTGAATCAGCCTCGTTTCAGTGTTCAGCCACTGGCAATCCTGAGCCCGCAATAGAGTGGAGTAAACTGGACAAGTCAGAAATCACTCACTCAGCGGTTTTAGCAGGAGAGTTGCAGTTAAAGAAGGTGACCGGAAATGACTCGGGTGTGTATCAGTGTTCAGCAGTAAACATCCTGGGAAAGGCTCGAGCAGTAGCGCAGTTAGTAGTCAACGGTACGTATTTTCATGTCATGAATGAAACGTAGTTCTATACTGCCAGAATCGAAAAAAATATCATTTTTTAGCCAAACATCCATAGATATTTGGTCTCTCCAGGATTCGAGCCCCCTGTTGTTGTTGGGTAAATTATTCATGAATATAACTCGGTCTATGCATGATTGTGGCCTAAAGTGTAAATATATCTCAAGTGTTGGCTCATTGATACTGAACAATAGCCCTTTTCATGGTTAACTTGTCATATTTGCACAATAATACAGTTGAACGTAGAAGCGAGGTAATAGCAGTTATTACAGACGGTCAGCGGTTTGACATGCAAACGAGGCGAAAGGGTTAATTTGGCATTGTATTGGCCCGTTAGCCTCATTTGTAGGCTCAGATTACCAGCCGCTGTTCGAGAAAATGAACCAAAACGAAGACCGGACTCGAGAGAGCGGCGGAAATCGAGCCTAACTGGTTTGCATACTTTTTAAAACAAAAGAATATTTGACTGCGGGCTCAACTGTAATAACTGCTATTTCGGGCACAAACTACAAAACATTGTGATTTTAGATCTTAGATTTAAGAGCTCATGAAAAACACGATGCTTTGCAGCTTGTGCCCGAAATTATCTCGCTTTTTCATTCAACTGTATTGTCATGTAAATATGACAAAATTAAAGTTAAAGATGGATATTATATTGCTTTGGTTTATAGTAAAGTAAAGTATATTTACTTTGTTGCAGTTCGTCCTCGTGTTTCTCTTCATCCGGGACCTCTGTATGTCGTTAAAGGAAGTGACGTCACACTTCCAACTTGTCACGTGACTGGCCATCCACAACCTGTAGTCACGTGGAGCAAGTCATTTGGTCAGTTGCCTCATGGGAGGGTGCAGTTCAACAGCAGTGTCATCAAACTTCTTGACGTCCGTAAAGTTGATTCTGACAACTACCTCTGCACTGCTAGTAACCTTTTAGGAAGTGTTGTAAAGAGAACTGTGTTAGTTGTGGTGTCCTTGCCGCAGTTCACTGTTAAGCCACCTGTGAAAGTTGTTGCAGGTCATGGCGACACTTTGACGTTAAACTGCAGCGCTACTGGTGATCCACAACCAGTCATCAGCTGGAAAAGACAAGGAGCACAACTGCCAGCCGGGCGGAGCCAGCAGATCAATGGCGCGTTAGTTATTAGCGGCGCAAAACAAGACGATACAGGAAATTATATTTGTGTTGCTACAAGTGCAGGAGTGTTTGATGTTGACACTGTGACCTACATTGAGGTTCACAAGGCCGGTAAAGGTGAGTAAAGGCTGGAAACACTGTTAAAAAAATAATAAAATACTGACGTTGAAATTTTTATAGAAAATCAAAATGAAACTTTAGCTTTCAAGTCTGTGTCTTAGTTGCATCACATTGAAACAGACCGCGTGTGCGCCTATCTCGGTAGGTCAGTAAAACAGATCATTCTATGGTGGCTATTAAAATCGCACTTCACTTGAATCCACATACACTCAAATGCCAAACCATAAATTTTATCATGACTCCATCTAGTCTGGGCTTGAAGAAAATTAATTCAACTAGTCGAAATATTGGTCATTAAATCAGCCCTACTCTATGTCCATAGTACTATCTCTGCATTTCAATTTTTTTTACTTCACACTTCCAGTGAGTCCTACTCGTGCATCTCCTGTCCACGAGAGATCCGGCATAGTTTTTAGTATGGCCTCTGCATTCAAAAGTTCAATCTCGTCCCGCGAGCCCGCAATCCTTCACTAAGCATCACTTGGTGCTGGCCAAAAGAATTGCAGACTCTGGGGACGAGATTGTCAAACGTTTGTAACGTAAGTTGCTAGAAGTACCGGAGGCAAACTGAATTTTGTTTCGACAGATTGTTCAGATCTACTAAAATCAGGCCAAACCCAGAGTGGAGAGTACTATGTTAACCCAGACGGTAGAGGATACTTCACTGTCTACTGTGACATGCGCACTGACGGCGGAGGCTGGACCGTGTTTCAGAGAAGACAGGATGGCTCGGTAGACTTCTATCGCGGATGGCAGGACTACAAAGCAGGCTTTGGTCAGCTGACTGCTGAGTTCTGGTTAGGAAACGACAAGATCCACAGGTTGACGGCCTCTAGACCCAGCTCTCTACGAGTGGAGATGGAGGACTGGAATGGAGTTAAAGCGTATGCCAAATATGGCACGTTTAACATTGGTGATGAGCAGGCGAAGTATCGACTTGAAGTGGGTTCATATTCAGGGACAGCGGGAGATTCGTTAACAGGAGGCATAATCATAATAACATGGCGTTTAGTACAAAAGACAGAGATAATGACAGAAGTAGTGGAAACTGTGCTGTAAAGTACACAGGCGCCTGGTGGTACAATGCTTGCCATTACTCCAATCTAAACGGAAAGTACCTGGGAGAAAAACATGATACCCGAGGTGTCCGGTGGGGCGCCTTCAGAAGTACTCTTTCACTCAAATTCAGTGAGATGAAACTGAGGCCGTCATCGTAGAAAGAATCAGTTTCCAGTTACAGGTTTAATCCTGTTATTGACGTTAATACCAACATGTCACTGATCTTTATCATAGTTTGCAATAACTGTAAAAAAGACACTGATTATTTGTTTGATCAATTTGTGTGAAACGGAATGCTTGCAATCGCATGTTTTAAAGGAACAACTGACCTTTATAATCATTTATTTTATAAAATTTCAACTCGAACCATAATTTCCCGGTTTTTTACTTTCTGGTGTCATCCTCTCTAAGTATTAGCATGTGGACTTGTGTTATTAGTCCTTATTGATAACTTTAGCTGTACTCACGTACGTTAGTCGGTTTAGCTTGAAGGACCTACAAATAATTTGAGAAGTACTGGGACCAACTGTATTATATATATTAGCCACGTTATCCACAGATCAATGTAATGAGAGAATAAATGTGATCAGTGGCTTTGGATTTCTTTGTTCTTCACCAAGGTAATCATTGAATATTTCAGCGGGAAAATTATTTGTAATACTGTGGAATAAGAGCTACTATCCTGGTCAAACGTTTTGGGACACTTCACAGTGCTGCCGTCAAATGGTCTTTGTCTTCACAATGTTATGATGCAATTCATGATCAATAACAGGACAGACGCATAAAAGAAGTTCAACGTTTGAGTTAACCTGAGTATCAGGCGAATTTTCCGCGCTCTCTTTTACTCTTCGTCTTTACGTCGTCGCGTAAGAGAATTTATTATATGGCAAACTGGTCCACGACGAAAAAGGAACATTCTGATTGGTTCCCTGAGCGGTCCGTATTTTGCAATACGGACCGATATTTTGGTCATACGGACCGTATTTTGCAAAATTGTTTTCTATTAAGTAGAAACATGTTTCCTCGTGTCTGGCGGACAATTTCGGTTAAACTTTTCGCAAAGTGGCCTGAAAAATGCAAGACTATGCTTAGCTTTGGCGCGCGCGCGTTAGCCGAGAATGGTTGCATTAATTTATCAGCAAGTTTTTAAAAAAGCCATTATAATAAAAACTTTATTGAACTAGCTTGTTCGGTCCGTATTGGGAAATATTGGTCTCGTTCTTTTTTTGCAAGTTTATGGACCTCGCCTTCGGCTCGGTCCATAAACTTGCAAAAAAAGAACTCGACCAATATTTTCCCAATACGGACCTCACTCTAGTTCAATAACATCTATGTAAGGAGCGCGAAAAATTGGCCTGATCGCAGGTTACGTTTGAGTATGTCAGTATGGGCGTGATCAGTCTGATTCTATTTTTAGCCCATGACCGAATGAAATGAGGAAAATTATTTTTGCATTCGATAAGTGGCCTGACAAGCTCAGTCGTTAATTATTTTTTTCATTGCTTAAATACGGTTAAGGACTGAATGAGCGTGGCAGAAAATCCCTCAGTTTCGCCGACCACGTGGCTCTGGGACGAGAGTGCGCCAGATATCGTTCGTATGATGAACTGATGAAGGGCAAAGCCTAGCCTGTTCCAGGCTCTCGGATAGTGAAAAAGCGAAATAGAGAACGGCCGCGCGAAGGGAGTCTGGGAAAAGAGAACGGCCGCGCGAAGGGAGTCTGAGAGAGAGTTCTCTCTCCCAGACTCCCTTCGCGCGGTTTTTTCACTATCCGAGAGCCTGGAACAGGCTAGGCAAAGCCCGAAACGTCTGAATATTATTTTACAATTTTGGCACTTTTAGCTCAATATTTTTTACATATATATTTTTTATTTTCAAGTATATTACCAAGTGCCACGCAGCCTCCGAGCTTTTCAGCTCTAATTACTGATATCGTTCGTAGCACGCGTGATCGTAAAACATGCGACCAAGCCCGGCGCCAACCTCGCTCCAGGGGGCGGGAAGATGAGAGACCCTGGGAACGAGGTTGGCCCGACGTCCCCGAGCAATCCGGGAACTGGACTATTAATCACGTATCGATCAATCGATCTCTTGTCGAAAATGTTAACAAAGCGTTCATGTATAACATTTGTTAGCCCCATAAAGTACCACTAGTGTTGCATGGAACATCTGTATTACTTGTACAGGTTTATTTTCCAACGCGTTTATGTATTTCTAGTCATTTTAGTTGAACCGCTAAACTAGACAATGTCATATAAAGGTACCGCAATAGTAACTACAAATGTGAGAATTTTAAAAGTTCAACACCCAAGTGGCACCAAAACACACATTTGTCACCTTTTAAAGGTACGAGGAGCATCCCCCCGTCCCTGGCGCGCGCATGCTGCTGTGCTCCGGATCGGAAAAGCCGACAACTTTAATTATTTTAGAAAATTCCATGTCTTTCAACACATAGTCACATTTCAAAATTAAAACCGATAAGATTTCAAATCGAAAACGAATTTGAGATTGTGGTATATAAATAGCAGAAAAGTTGGCAAGTTACCCACACTCGTGATCTCCTCATCACGAACAAGCTGAAGCACGATATTCAATGTGGTAGAATTACGGATTGCTCAAATCACCGAAATGGCCGTTCAAAAGCAGAGTTTGCCTACCTTTGCTTCCATAATCTCTGTTTTGTCCATTGTGTTTTACTGCGTTGGATTTATTAGAGTTGAATTGGAGTTGAAGGAGCAGGACAAAAGAATAAACGCTCTTGAAAGTGTCACGGAGCCGACCAAGCCGCCGTCAAACGACCCAGACATGACAGAAGTTAATCAACAATGCTCCTCGTAAGTTGGGTGTTTTAGGAGAATACAAGCTAGAAGTTATGTTTCAAAGTTTTTGCAATCATAATTTGGTCTTGATGGAAATTTGTAGCCGAGTAGAGAGATAGCAAATGCCCCCTGGCACAGCTAATCTCGCTTAATTAATGCCTGGTAAATCTATCCTGTTCCCTGTTTTCTGTGTGCGGCGGCAAGTAAAACCAAGGGTTAGCAGGTCACGTTCTTTAGAATCAAATACAGACAAGAAAGTAATGATTCGAACGAATTTTACTTCTGCATTTAAGTTATTATGACTAATCAGGGATGGTAGCATGACCCAACAAAAATCAGCTCGATCAAACTCACTGTCAGTTGTCACATTTTCTACATCTACCTGTGTAGCAGGCGTAGTATAAAGGGGGGGTGGGGGGGCGGGGGGGAGGCGGAGGTAGGGGAATCAGGGGATTCTTGATACCCCCTTACTACGCCAGCTACGTCGTAGCTAAATTATGGACAAAACTGTTGCAACAATAATAAAATGCAGCTAACAAATTACAATATCAGACTTACGTTACCCCCTGGAACACTTACTTTACTCAATTCAGTAACGTATTACATTCGAAAAGTCTTTCAAAACTAGGAATCATGGCAACCCCTAAAGCATTGTAATTTCCTTACCAGTGAAGTAAATTTGTCCGGTGGCCCCTCTGTGTCGCTTCTTTTTTCCTACATTACCCCGGCGCTCAAGACTGTCACCGAAGACTGTCAGGGTTAACCAGGGTGACATGAGGTGGTGCTGCTTCCGCAATTTTTTATGCATGGACCTATACCCCAACAGTTGCCCGGTCCATCATTTTCATCTTGTACAGCTTGTTCGACTGCCGCAAATCTGTTTCGTATTCAATATGCTTTATGCCGAAGTGGGCCATTCTTCCACTGAGCGTTCCAAGACTCCAAGCACACTGAGGATTTATCACGTTTCACAAAGTCTAACAGCTCTCTGCTGCTGAGGTTCTGCTCACTCAAACATATCGCTTGATGTCACCCTTTAAGTCCTCGTCAGTCTTCTTAACCGGATTCTAATTCTGTTGTTTGTAAAACGTGTGACTTGCGGACGACGTGCGCAGACTAAAACGCGGAGTTTGCCGCCATCTTGGATTGCCCAGCAACCCCGCTGACCAAAGACATCTCGGGCTATGAGAACGCTGGGCCAAGGCAACATCAAATTTCACTTTTGTTTTTGTTTCGTTTCCTCATCGAAACGGTATTGTTTTTGATCCGATGTGAACTATTTACACAGTGGGGCTACTGTCCAATCAGAATAACCCTCGTAGCTTGCAATGTAAACATGTTCTAGCCAAGACAACTGAACAAACTGGCGAACACATGTTGTTCAAGTATCGATACAAATGATCGCCACGGAGACAATAAGAAATTCAAATGTATTACAAATAGAAATATTTGACGACTGAAATGCTTCAAAGTTCGATTAAAGCGATGTATTGGCGAAAAATACAAAGATATCTGTTTCCGTGTTTAATTGTAATGTAAATATTCTAGCTGTATTTTCAACTTTGTTATTGACTTAATATCTTGGCTATTTCCTTAAACAGGGAACCGAGAATGGGGAAACGGGGAACGAGGAACGGAAAGTTGAGGGAAAGATATTTACGGGTTAATTGCTCGGGCCGCACCGAGCTTTATTCGGATGTTTTTCGGGCCTCTCGGCTGGAATCGGTCGTCTTCAACGTCCCATACGAAAATAACGCCTAGCCAACGAGTACATGTATGAGCTGACGCAAGTTTTCACTAGGTAATTTCAAAAGTTTAAAGACTAGGGGAGGCAACTGCTAGACTTTGATTGTCGATTGTGAGCCATTCCACACTCGCGACCGTGAAGCCGTGGACCCATAATACTCACCCTTGCCCCAGGATATTCTCAGCAAGTACTAAAACCCAGGTCTGCCCCAAGTTTCCCGACCTTCCAATCGTTCCGGAAGCGAAACTCTATTTCTTTTTGAAATAGCTCCTTGTTGATTTTCCATTTGATGGCCCATCGTTCTCATAGCAAGCCCATCGTTCTCATAGCAAACT
>MU827389.1:28877-90257 GCA_029204205.1 Desmophyllum pertusum
CTCATTACATTGATCTGTGGATAACGTGGCTAATATATATAATACAGTTGGTCCCAGTACTTCTCAAATTATTTCTAGGTCCTTCAAGCTAAACCGACTAACGTACGTGAGTACAGCTAAAGTTATCAATAAGGACTAATAACACAAGTCCACATGCTAATACTTAGCGAGGATGACACTAGAAAAGTAAAAAACCGGGAAATTATGGTTCGAGTTGAAATTTTATAAAATAAATGATTATAAAGGTCAGTTGTTCTTTAAAACATGCGATTGCAAGCATTCCGTTTCACACAAATTGATCAAACAAATAATCAGTGTCTTTTTTACAGTTATTGCAAACTATGATGAGCAAGATCAGTGACATGTTGGTATTTACGTCAATAACAGGATTAAACCTGTAACTGGTACTGATTCGTTCTACGATGACGGCCTCAGTTTCATCTCAGTGAATTTGAGTGAAAGATTACTTCTGAAGGCGTACCACCGGGCACCTCGGTATCATGTTTTTCTCCCAGGTACTTTCCGTTTAGATTGGAGCGATGGCAATCTTGTACCACCAGGCGCCTGTGTATGATACAGCACAGTTTCCACTACTCATAGTCATTATCTCTATCTTTTGTACTAAACGCCATGTTATTATGCTATGCCAACGAATCTCCCGCTGTCCCTGAATATGAACCCACTTCAAGTCGATACTTCGCCTGCTCATCACCAATGTTAAACTTGCCATATTTGGCATACGCTTTAACTCCATTCCAGTCCTCCAGCTCCACTCGTAGAGAGCTGGGTCTAGAGGCCGTCAGCCTGTGGATCTTGTCGTTTCCTAACCAGAACTCAGCAGTCAGCTGACCAAAGCCTGCTTTGTAGTCCTGCCATCCGCGATAGAAGTCTACCGAGCCATCCTGTCTTCTCTGAAACACGGTCCAGCCTCCGCCGTCAGTGCGCATGTCACAGTAGACAGTGAAGTGTCCTTTACCATCTGGGTTGACAGAGTACAATCCACTCTGGGTTTGGCCTGATTTCAGTCGATCTGAACAATCTGTCGAAAAAAATTCAGTTTATCTAGTTCTTCTAGCCTGTCAACACCTTTTATTTCATTCATGCAAACCCGCGGGATATCAGAACAAGCTTTTTGGCGTTTCGCAGACGGACTATATCCGAGGATTTTGACATGTCCGGCTGCAACGCAGGCTAAGCTTCAGCAACCTATTACTTTCCTGTATTTCCAGTTGTGCCAATCCCTGGCATATACGAATCTACAGTAACGCACATAATCTCTCTCCTCGCACTCATAACATAATACTGATAAACACAACTGTCGTCACTGTTTGTCTAATCTTTGCGTCAAAGATCAGATGTTTGAGGGAAGTCACATTTGATTTCGCTCATCGCGGCAATTTATTATTATTTTTTTATTCTGCTCCAATAATCGCACACACGTTTCGCCCCGGCCATGCTTTGTTTTATTTATTTTTTGTTTTATTTTATTTTCTCTCACACGGATCACATTTCTTTTAATCTCAAAATGAAAGGTTGACATTTTTGATGTGATACAGCGGAAATTCAAATGTTTTTACAATTAAAAGTTTGACAGTACAGTCATTTGCCAAGTTTTTCAAAACAAAAAATGAAAAAAAATATAAGAACAATCTTGAGGTCCTAGCGCTTATGTTTACGAGTGTTTTGTGAATGAACTACAGTCAAGCCTCTATTAAGCGGTCACCCTCGGGAAATAGCCAACTGACGGCTTAATAGAGGTGTTCTTAAATTTTTCAATTTCAATTTACCCACACAAGCCTATTAGCCCAAACAATGGCATTCTACGCTGATTACACATAATATGTTGTGTTTGACACTGGACGTGCTCCGCTTATCGTCGTGCCAAATATCGCATTGTAATCTAACTAGGTGACCGTTTGATAGAGGTAGCAACTTACGTTACAACCGTTTGACAATCTCGTCCCCAGAGCCTGCAATTCTTTTGGTCGGCACCAAGTGATGCTTAGTGAAGGATCGCGGGCTCGCGGGACGAGATTGAACTTTTGAATGCAGAGGCCACACTAAAAACTAAGGGACTGTTTCTATGCCGGATCTCTCGTGGACAGGAGATGCACGAGTAGGACTCCACTGGAAGTGTGAAGTAAAAAAATTTGAAAATGCAGAGATAGTACTATGGACATAGAGAAGGGCTAATTTAATGGCCAATATTTCGACTAGTTGAACTAATTTTCTTCAAGCCCAGACAAGATGGAGTCATGATAAAATTTATGGTTTGGCATTTGAGTGTATGTGGATTCAAGTGAAGTGCGATTTTAATAGCCACCATAGAATGATCTGTTTTACTGACCTACCGAGATAGGCGCACACGCGTCTGTTTCAATGTGATGCAACTAAGACACAGACTTGAAAGCTAAAGTTTCATTTTGATTTTCTATAAAAATTTCAACGTCAGTATTTACAGTCCCGTAGGGAGGGGGGGGGGGGGTGCGATGGGTGCGTCCGCACCCCCCCACGGGCTGCGGTGGTCCACCTATAGTGGACCGACGGTTCAAAAGAAAGTGAAATAGTAGTGAAATAGTAGTGCTTGTGCTCTAATTTGATAACTGGACAGGTGTAGTTTGAAAATGAAGTCTGAATCAAAACAATCGCAGCTTTGAAACGTGTTTACATATCGTCTTCATCGACAAAGACAACGTCAAGCGAGTCATTTTCTTCATCTAAATATTCACTCCTTTGGCCTAAAAAGTGTTTAATCGAAGGTCCTGCAATATGTATTTTTAGTATTCTTTCATCGATATTTTCTTTAACTGAACAGTTCCCGAAATATTCATGTTTTTACGTTCGCTTTTGGCTGCCTGGTTTTCATATCATACTGCCTTCAAAACGCACGAAATGCAGTCTCAAACAACCTAATCTTTCAAAATTTACAGGGGGGGCATGCCCCGGACCCCCTAGTTGGTAGGGCCTTCGGCGCTCGTATACGCGTACGATCCCAACTTTTCATCTCTAAACGCACCCCCCCCCCCCCCCCCCCCCATTCAAAAATCCTGTCTACGGGCCTGAATTTTTTAACAGTGTTTCCAGCCTTTACTCACCTTTACCGGCCTTGTGAACCTCAATGTAGGTCACAGTGTCAACATCAAACACTCCTGCACTTGTAGCAACACAAATATAATTTCCTGTATCATCTTGTCTTGCGCCGCTAATAACTAACGCGCCATTGATCTGCTGGCTCCGCCCGGCTGGCAGTTGTGCTCCTTGTCTTTTCCAGCTGATGACTGGTTGTGGATCACCAGTAGCGCTGCAGTTTAACGTCAAAGTGTCGCCATGACCTGCAACAACTTTCACAGGTGGCTTAACAGTAAACTGCGGCAGGGAGACTACAACTAACAAAGTTTTCTTTACAACACTTCCTAAAAGGTTACTAGCAGTGCAGAGGTAGTTTTCAGAATCAGCCTTATGGACGTCAAGAAGTTTCATGACACTGCTGTTGAACTGCCACCCTACCATGAGGCAACTGACCAAATGACTTGCTCCACGTGACTATAGGTTGTGGATGGCCAGTCACGGAACAAGTTGGAAGAATGACGTCACTTCCTTCAACGACATGCAGAGGTCCCGGATGAAGAGAAACTTGAGGACGAAACTGTAACAAATAGTAACAAAGTAAATATACTTTAGTCTAATATCAATTTAACAATTGTTTTAATATCCTGAGAACAGAGAAGTGCAAGTGAAAGGAATCGTGGATTGTATATTCACTAAATTAATATAATTATAACATTTCATGGAATTAAGCCAAATCAATATAATATCCACTTTATTATTTAACTTTAATTTTGCCAAATTTGCATGACAATACAGTTGAACGAAGAAGCGAGATAATTTCGGGCATAAGCTGCAAAACTTCGTGTTCTTCATGAGCTCCTAAATCTAAGGTCTAAAATCACAATGTACGTTTTGTAGTTTGTGCCCGAAATTGCCTCGCTTCTACGTTTAACTGTATTATTGTGCAAATCGCGCGGAATATCGCCTGATACTTAGCCGACGAGGCCGTAGGCTGAGTTGGCTAAAATCAGGCGATTATTCCGCAAGATTGAGCAGGATAATTGCTTTATTATTCAACAAATTTATAACACAACTAAAAAAATACTCTTCCACTTTTATTTCAAGAATTGACTTGAACATTTTACCGCGCGCATACGAAATTACATATATCGCAGGATATCTGTTGAGTACAGTCGACAGATATTGAGTGCATCATGGCCATATTTGGACAGTGTTACGATTTGTTGAATAATAAGACAAGTTAACCGTGAAAAGGGCTATTGTTCAGCTGGTTTGGAAGTATCAATGAACCAACACTCGAGATATATTTACACTTTAGGCCACAATGATGCGTAGACGAAGGATTTTACCCAACAACAACAGGGGGCTCGAATCCTGGGGAGACCAAATATGTTTCGGCTAAAAAATGATATTTTTTTCGAAACTGGCAGTGAAACTCAGATGGAAATTAAATAGAACTGAGTTTTATTCACGACATAAAAAAAACGCACCGTTGACTACTAACTGCGCTACTGCTCGAGCCTTTCCCAGGATGTTTACCGCTGAACACTGATACACACCCGAGTCATTTCCGGTCACCTTCTTTAACTGCAACTTTCCTGCTGAAACCGCTGAGTGAGTGATTTCTGACTTGTCCAGTTGACTCCACTCTATTGCGGGCTCAGGATTGCCAGTGGCTGAAACACTGAAACGAGGCTGATTCACTTTCGTTTGACTGTCATAGTCGCAGGAGAAACAACAACAGCAGGAGATGAAATCGATTCTCCAGGCTCTCCTTTAGTTCCCGGCATGCCTGTGGGCCCTATCTCTCCTTTCATTCCTTTTGTTCCAGTTTCTCCCTTTAATCCTTCAGCCCCCATAATGCCTTGCTTGCCGCTCTTTCCTGGCGATCCCATAATTCCTTTATCTCCCTTGTTTCCAGTTCTTCCTTTCTGGCCTCTTCGTCCCCGGGCTCCTCTTGGTCCCGGTGGACCGGGAGGGCCTGGGGTACCTGACGAGCACGCGTCACCCCTGGACTGACAGAGCTCTGTCAAAAGTTTGTTGATTTTGATCATTGTTACCGCTGAGCTTTTAGCTTCCGTCGCGTTCTTAGTTGAGTCAACTTGGCGCTTGTTTCTATGGAGTTTATAGGATTGAATTTCTACGAAGAAAGGAAATAATATTTTGAGCAAAACCCGTCGGAAATTTTACCTCCACCGTTGGTTTCTCTAAGCACTGACGTTTTTGAGCCACGGACGACAGCCGGAAGTCGAATGTTCTCTCTTTGGCGCGTATTATCGACTTCTTGTCCATAAAGTCAAGTTGAAAATGCTAAAACGAGAGCTTTCCAACTCATTGGTGGAGGTTAAAGCGCGCCAAAAACAAGAACAATCGACTTCCGGCTGCCATGACCATCTGTGGTAAGTTATCTTTTCGATAACCCACGTGCGCGACTAAACTGACATAAGATAAAATCATCGGCAGACAAAACTGATGAACTTACAGATGTAGCCTGCGTAGCAGGCGTAGTAAGGGGGATCAGGAATCCTCTGATTCCCCTATCCCCTTACTACGCTTGCTACACAGGTAGATGTAGAAAATCAGATATTCGGATTAAAGTTTCGAGTTTTCTTTAGGGAAATATCATCTCGAACTTTTTTAATATGGGAAAATTAATGCCTATTATTTTCGGAGAGATAAAAATTTCTTTTTGGGTACAAAAAAAGTTCAGCTAGGATTTTCGGAAAGGAAAAAAGGTCAGCTAGGATTTTCGGAAAGGAAAAATCAGCAAGGAAGAGGTGAGGTTTTCAGGAAATGACTAAAAAAGCCCTAATAAATTCGTGAAGTCTAAAGTTCCCCTAGAATGATCGAACAGATATAAATTTTATAGCGCAGCTTAGAATTCATTTATAGATCTTTAAAAACACACCAGACAGCCTAAGACAGTGTTTTTTAGCATTTGGGAGAAAACCGTCGTTGGGTGCCCCTAGAAAATGTCACAACTGACAGTGAGTTTGATCGAGCTGATTTTTGTTGGGTCATGATACTACCCCTGATCAGTCATAATAACTTAAATGCAGAAGTAACATTGGTTCGAATCATTACTTTTCTTGTCTGCATTTGATTGGAAAGAACGTGACCTGCTAACCTTTGGTTTTACTTGCCGCAACACACAGGAAACAGCTGGGAACAGGATAGATTCACTCGGCGTTAGGGATGTACCACAAGAAAAGTGAAGGGGTGGGGGGTAGTCCAAAAACAAAACAAAAAATTTATGCAAGGCAAAAATTGTAGAAAAATAATCCTACATTGCAAAGGAACCAGAAAAAAATATCCTGCATGGCAACCGATGAGACTGTGTATACATATCGAAAAACACGCCTGTAGCAGGAAATCCCCTCCCCCTCCCTACCTCAACAACTCTACCAGTAATTCCTAAACCGCCCCCAAAATGCACCCCCTTCACTTTTCTAAGCGAGATTAGCTGTGCCAGGGGGCATTTCCTATCTCTCTACTCGGCTACAAATTTCCATCAAGACCAAATTATGATTGCAAAAACTTTGAAACATAACTTCTAGCTTGTATTCTCCTAAAAAACCCAACTTACCAGGAGCATTGTTGATTAACTTCATGTCTGGGTCGTTTGACGGCGGCTTGGTCGGCTCCGCGACACTTTCAAGAGTGTTTATTCTCTTGTCCTGCTCCTTCAACTCCAATTCAACTCTAATAAATCCAACGCAGTAAAACACAATGGACAAAACAGAGATTATGGAAGCAAAGGAAGGAAAACTCTGCTGTTGAACGGCCATTTCGGTGATTTCAGCAATCCGTAATTCTACCACATTGAATATCGTGCTTCAGCTTGTTCGTGATGCGGAGATCACGAGTGTGGGTAACTTGCCAACTTTTCTGCTATTTATATGCCACAAATTCGTTTTCGATTTCAAATCTTATCGGTTTTAATTTTGAAATGTGAGTATATGTTGAAAGACTGGGAATGTTCTAGAAAAGTTCAAGTTGTCGGCTTTTCCGGAGCACAGCAGCATGCGCATATCGAATCACTACATACCGGGGGGGGGGGGGGGGGGGGCACCAAAAATGTCAGTGACGGGGATACTCGCTTTAAAAATAAATTTTGGCGCCAACTTTGTGACGTCATTATCCCGCCAAATTTGAGGGGGAAAAAATCAAAATCAAAAACATAGGATTTGTAATGAGGAGGTCTTTAGGTTGTAAAAATTTTAATTCAAGCCAGTAAAAAATGAAAAAAATGTTAGGCCAGCATTTTTGGTCATATATGCCCACTTGGGCTACTTGTACTGTTCACAAACCTCGCGCGAGTGCAAGACTGAAGCATCACTTGATGTCAACTTTATACTGAAATACATCCTTAACTGCCTCAGGGTTATCTGCTGGTGGCGAAACAATGTTTTAGAATGCAAATCAGTGCGCTTTTTGTGTGTTTTTGGCGTACACTGACGTAACTATTGATAAAAGGCTCAAAGCGAGTGTGAAAATGGCGACAGTGCTTTGAGAGAAGAGAGAGAATGGATTTTTAATTCAGTTCGATACTTTAGGCTTTCTTTGTACAAAGAAAGCCTAAAAGTATCGAACTGAATTTAATCATCTTTAAGAAAAAAGTAAATGTCACTTAAAGATATCAAAAATCATTAAGTTGAGACGTAAAGACTCTTAAATATCTTAAAGTAAATAAATACCTTTAAGATGTGTTTAAGAACATTTAAGGTATCTTAAAGTTACAAAAACCTTAATAAACTTTAACTTGGCACTTAAAGCTAGGTAAATATATGACAACGATTTAAAAACTTTAATTTTCCCTTTAAAGCGAATTAAATATATAACAATATTTAAGTGACAACATTTAAATATTCTTAAAGGTCAGGTAAATAATTTTTCTTGGCAGTTCATTAAAGTAAACTTTAATTTGCCACTTAATCAAAGTAAATATATAACAATATTTAAGTGACAACACTTAAATATTCTTAAAGGTCAGGAAAATTATTTTTATTGGCAGTTCATTTAAGTAAACTTTAATTTTCCACTTAAACCGAATTAAATATATAACAACATTTAAGTGACAACAATTAAATATTCTTAAAGGTCACAGGACGGAATTATATTTACTTATCTTCAAGAAATAATTATATGTTACTTAAAGGTAGTCTAGAATCTTTAGGTTTAGACTTAAAGACTCTTAAATTTCAAAAATAAAGTTTTGGAAAATCTACCTTTAAGTTGGCCCTGTAAAGGTAACTTAAATTGACAAAACCTTTAAAACCTTTTAAATAAACTTTAATTTGGCACTTAAAGCAAAGTAAAGTTATAACAAGATTTAAGGGGCAACTCTATCATGTTGTGTGCACACAGCACAGTGAATTTTCGAAACTGAAAAAGTGTGGATTGTGCAGAATAGTGAAATATAACCATAAAGAAACACATTCCTCTTTACCTTATTTTGGTAGCAGAAGAGAAAAAGCAAGACATTAAAGCAATTCATGATCAGTAATTTAACTGTAAGATTATTTGTAATTATTTGTAAAACGGCGAACACATTAAACTAAACTAAACTCAAAACCCAAATATTATCTTTCAAGGTTTTAATAGTCTGACAAAACAACTGTCACTCACACTGCACTGATGTACAAATATTTAAAAGATATTGTATAAAAGCCTAATAAAAGTCCATTTTAGTTCATCCAAAACAGTTTTTTAATGTTATCCAAAATAGATTATTGATATCAGTTTGTTATTATTTTATTATTTATTAATAATTTATTATTTAAGTTGTTAAAGAATAGTGTGTCAGAAAAAAAGGTGTGCATGACCTACAAACTGCTAATTTATTAGATGCATAAACTGAGATCTTATGAAAATGGCTGGAAAGCTGCAGGAGTCCATTTTCAATGAAAGCAATTTTAAAAAGCAAAAACATCAAAATTCAATAAGTATGTGATGTGGTCACCCGCAATGGCACAGATACTTAAAAGATCTGACATGAAAGCCGTCACTCGCAAACTGTCATAAAGATCTCACATTCTGAAAGGCCTAGCAATCTGAACTCATTTTCATCCTGCCTGAAAAATTTAATTTAATAACAGTCGCACTTGCTTAATTGTCTGCAACAAGCTTAAAAGATCTGACAAAAATTGAAACTCGCAAACTCAGTCCCAAGCATAAATATCTCACATTCTGAAAGCCTAGAAAATCCCAAAATCCCTAAAGCCATTTTCAATCAAAGCAATTTTAACCAAATGTCAAAATTCAACAAATGGTGAACGTGGTCACTCGCAATGGCACAGATGCTTAAAAAATCTGACATAAAAGCCGCCACTCGCAAACTGTCCCAAGCAAAAAGATCTCACATTCTGAAAAGCCTAGAACTCCTAAAGCCACTTTCAATGAAAGCAATTTTTAAAAGCAAAAACATCAAAATTCAATAAGTGTGTGATGTGGTCACTCGCAATGGCACAGATGCTTAAAAGATCTGACATAAAAGCCGCCACTCGCAAACTGTCCCAAGCATAAAGATCTCACATTCTGAAAGGCCTAGCAATCTGAACTCATTTTCATCCTGCCTGAAAAATTTAATTTAATAACAGTCGCACTTGCTTAATTGTCTGCAACAAGCTTAAAAGATCTGACAAAAAATTGAAACTCGCAAACTCAGTCCCAAGCATAAAGATCTCACATTCTGAAAGCCTAGAAAATCCCAAAATCCATTTTCAATCAAAGCAATTTTAACCAAATGTCAAAATTCAACAAGTAAATGGTGAACGTGGTCACTCGCAATGGCACAGATGCTTAAAAGATCTGACATAAAAGCCGCCACTCGCAAACTGTCCCAAGCAAAAAGATCTCACATTCTGAAAAGCCTAGAACTCCTAAAGCCACTTTCAATGAAAGCAATTTTTAAAAGCAAAAACATCAAAATTCAATAAGTGTGTGATGTGGTCACTCGCAATGGCAGATGCTTAAAAGATCTGACATAAAAGCCGCCACTCGCAAACTGTCCCAAGCATAAAGATCTCACATTCTGAAAGGCCTAGCAATCTGAACTCATTTTCATCCTGCCTGAAAAATTTAATTTAATAACAGTCGCACTTGCTTAATTGTCTGCAACAAGCTTAAAAGATCTGACAAAAAATTGAAACTCGCAAACTCAGTCCCAAGCATAAAGATCTCACATTCTGAAAGCCTAGAAAATCCCAAAATCCATTTTCAATCAAAGCAATTTTAACCAAATGTCAAAATTCAACAAGTAAATGGTGAACGTGGTCACTCGCAATGGCACAGATGCTTAAAAGATCTGACATAAAAGCCGCCACTCGCAAACTGTCCCAAGCAAAAAGATCTCACATTCTGAAAAGCCTAGAACTCCTAAAGCCACTTTCAATGAAAGCAATTTTTAAAAGCAAAAACATCAAAATTCAATAAGTGTGTGATGTGGTCACTCGCAATGGCACAGATGCTTAAAAGATCTGACATAAAAGCCGCCACTCGCAAACTGTCCCAAGCATAAAGATCTCACATTCTGAAAGGCCTAGCAATCTGAACTCATTTTCATCCTGCCTGAAAAATTTAATTTAATAACAGTCGCACTTGCTTAATTGTCTGCAACAAGCTTAAAAGATCTGACAAAAAATTGAAACTCGCAAACTCAGTCCCAAGCATAAAGATCTCACATTCTGAAAGCCTAGAAAATCCCAAAATCCATTTTCAATCAAAGCAATTTTAACCAAATGTCAAAATTCAACAAGTAAATGGTGAACGTGGTCACTCGCAATGGCACAGATGCTTAAAAGATCTGACATAAAAGCCGCCACTCGCAAACTGTCCCAAGCAAAAAGATCTCACATTCTGAAAAGCCTAGAACTCCTAAAGCCACTTTCAATGAAAGCAATTTTTAAAAGCAAAAACATCAAAATTCAATAAGTGTGTGATGTGGTCACTCGCAATGGCAGATGCTTAAAAAGATCTGACATAAAAGCCGCCACTCGCAAACTGTCCCAAGCATAAAGATCTCACATTCTGAAAGGCCTAGCAATCTGAACTCATTTTCATCCTGCCTGAAAAATTTAATTTAATAACAGTCGCACTTGCTTAATTGTCTGCAACAAGCTTAAAAGATCTGACAAAAAATTGAAACTCGCAAACTCAGTCCCAAGCATAAAGATCTCACATTCTGAAAGGCCTAGCTATGTGAACTCATTTTCATCCTGAAAAATTTAATTTAAAACCAAAATAAATAGTCAAATCCCCCCGATCGTAACAGTCGCACTTGCTTATTTGTCTGCAACAAAAGCTTAAAGATCTGACAAAAAATTGAAACTTGCAAAAACTGTACAACAATTACCATGAAGAACTCAGGCACATTCAAACCCTGATCAGTAAAAATCAGAAGCCACAATTTAATACTCAATCAGTAAAACTAAATAGGGTAACTCATTAATGGTTACAGAAGCAATATTATTTCTGTAGCAGAAATGACCCAAACAAATGTTGTGCAATCCCAAATTATATAAAACATAAAATCTCCTGCTTTGAAACCAAACAATACTGAAGGAAGTCATCACTGTGAATGTATAACTGAAGTGTTTCATGTTACCTTTCATGTTAACTACGGTGGATTGCAGCGTCTCTAAATAAATCCAAGTCATTCGTTGGTTAAAGCTTTCTCTGACGAATGGCTAACACTTGAAACGTCAACTTCACAACTTCAGAAAAAAAAATCACCAAAAGGAGTCAAATATGGTCAAATATAATATAAACTGAATTGTATTTTACAGACAAATGACAGATAAATAACACAACCGAGAGAAAAGAAACCTACAGTATGAAAACATAAATTCGAGTAAAACAGGCAACTGAATGCCCAAGTTTATCTGGTGAAGCCAGGTAAACAGGTCACCTAAGGACACAACAGATAGAATTACTCTTAGCTAATTTAACGACGGCTACTAATATCAGTACGAAAAATAAAATATGTGAGTAAACACAGGCAAATTAATACCCCGGTTCAACTGGTGAAGCCAGGTAAACAGGTCACCCAAGGACACAACAGATAGAATTACTCTTACATGTACATGTAGCTGATTCAACGACAGCTGCTAGTCTCAATGTCAAAGGTATAGGTGTTTTCTGTCTAGAGGTACAGTAACCAGTTTTTTTTCTCCCTCCACTTGTGTTTCAGCAGCAGCATATCTACAGTAAATTCTCTGCACTGGTAAAAACTGTGAGGGCCCATAAGCCAGATACTCATTGAGTTTCCAAGTCTTGGTAGGATTGCCAAATTGATCCGGATTGTCATCAGCTTTATGCCACAACACACAGGCAAAAACATGTTGTGTAAACTTCCCATTTAACTTAATGGAATGGGAAAAGTAAAAGAGAACATAACCAGCAAAAAATAATAGTTCATTGAGATTCAATTCTCCCGATCCCTGATCAGCTGCCCATGATGCATAAATTCTTGATGAACGCAAAGAACGACATTCCATCTTTGAACCATAATGTTGATTGCCAATGGTGACTGCTGAATACTTTTTGATGGTTTCAGCCATGTCATTCTGGTCAATTGACTGTTCTGGATATAGACTTTGGTATACAACACAAAGTGAAAACTGGTGTTCACGTTCAAGACTTTGCAGTTTGTAGCTGGAAGGCAGCACAACATGCACCAGGTCTGACCAGTCCACTCCATTAATAGGGATGGTAGTAGCCTTGCTGTTTAAGGTAAATGCAGTTGATACCAACGAGTTGATGTTAGTGGTATTGAACGGATTGTGCATTAAACATTGAAACTCATCTCTGTATTGCAATGGCAGCTGAATGTTGTCAAGGAAGCGTGTAAGAACTAACTTCCTCATTAGCTGAAGTTCAAGAGATCTCTTGTTTGTAAATACACTCCCCATGATACCATTGTATCTCTCGAAACTAAAACACCAAAAACTGTGAACTGGCCCATGGTCAAGGATAATGTCTTTCAAGTGACAATGTAGGTGCATGTTCGGAGTTATGGCCTGTTTTCCATACAGTTTTTCCAATTGCTTGCAAAATTTAAGGATGAGCAAGTCAGCTCTCTGTAGATCCGCAGTTGTGACAGTGGTTCGACACAAATATCTACACGCCAATACAAACGTCTGCCAACATTGGAGATGCTTATCTCCAATAATCCCCTTGAGTGCAAACATAGAATAAATCAACGTCCAGTTCTTCCATTGCTCTGCTGTGTAAGAGCCATAATTCGACGAAATTTTTTTGGGCAAGCGCCCAATGTCAGTTGGAACATCCATCTGCTCTATCCGGTTCTCAAGTAGCTTCATTTGTTTTTTGCTAATTATCCCTTGCTTATCCCAGAGCTTGAAGACATATTTAGCTGTTCCTAGGAACAGATTGTGCATTGGGTCGACAGCACAGAATCTAACAACATCAAAATATTCAAGGTCCAGCAAAGAGCTCCAGTAATTAATGCCAAATTCTTTACTCAATTTGTTCCTGTTTGTGATAGTTTGGCATTTTTCTAGTCTTTTGGCATTTATCCTGTGCTGCCTATTTGTGCGATGTTGCCAATTTTCTCTGTCAAAACCAGAATAATCTTTCTTTTCCCCAAATCCACCAGGGAACACTTTCAGGCAACGAGAACACCCGAGATATGCACTGTGACCTTTAAAGCCACATAACTTACGAGCTGCAGGAATGTCAGCCGATACGCATAACAAAGCTGCACGGAATTTCAGGGTAATTGAACTCAGGCTTGACTTAAGTTGCACACCTTTCCACAAAGCATTCAGTTCATCAACTGCTGGCCGTAAAAACTCATTCAATGACTTTGGTTCTCCATCTAAGGAAGGAACAATTCCAACAACAATAACATTTTCCCACTTGAAGCGCAAGTGTCTTGGCAGGTTTAAAAGGACCAGATAGAGAACACCAACTGAGTAGTCCTTCCGATGCTTGATTGGTTGAAAAAAATCAAAGTTAAGCATGAGTCCATAGTTTCTAGGCGCACTGAGAAACTCACTTCCTTTGTAATTCTGGAAGTCTTTCCATATTTGGCCACTGTACACATCAGTAAGTGTTCCTTCTCTCTGCGGCTGATTCCTCCATTCTTCACAACTGCTTGGAATCCCTTCACGCTGGAGTAACCTTTCAAGCTCCTCAATTATGCTGTTGTAGCAGTAGTAATTTATTGGGTAAAATTGTTCTTTGCCATCTTTCAGCTTTACTCTTTTCACTAACTGTGCATTGCAGGTTTTCCTCCGCCCTCTTGACATAAAGGTATTGGAGCATCTTTTAGCCACAGTTCTGTTGTTTTCCACTTTAAGACAGGAATCATAGCCATAAAGCTTTGTGCACTTTGGACAAACAACATACTTTGTGAAGTAATCTCTGTCAACATTGATAAATTGGCGAAGGAGATACAAAGATGATGGCAGCACAGCAATTAGGTCAGCTAGAAAGTCATTTGAAATTGTAACACCAAGGACCTTGAGAAACTTAAACAAAAATTGAAGCAGCCACACCAACCCATTATCACTAAGTTTGCATGAAGCCTGCCAAATCAAAAGAAAATACACCAGCCAAAACACTAAGGCATTCACTTGCTGTAATCTGCTCTTTTTACTCTCAGGTTCAGCTAAAGGTGTTGCAGCAGGAATATCTCTAACTAATTCTTCTGGAGGAATTCCATCCCAGTTCTCCATACCGTCACTGTCACTGTCACTGTCTCCATTACCACTTTCATTGACATCATTTCCATCCACATCTGAGCTTAAATCACTATCAGACACATCTCCAGTGCTGCCATTCTCCACTGTGTCCTGTAAATTGCAAAAAAAAAAACGTTTCTTAAAACTCATTAATAATTCATCAAGTTAACACATGCTAAGCTTGGAGAAATTCTTGAGTAGGCGTTCATGTTTATTTCTACATTTTGATGGAAGATTATGTTGAAGTCAGTGTTAGTAACCAAACCAAACCAATACGGGGAGATTTGGGTTGATACGGGGAGATTTGGGTTGATTCAGGGAGATTCGGGTTGATACGGGGAGATTCGGGTTGATTCAGGGAGATGATTTGGGTTGATACGGGGAGATTCAGGTTGAGTCTGGGATATTCGGGTTGATTCGGGTTGATTCGAGTTGATTCGGGTTGATTTGGGGAGATTCGGGTTGATTCTGGGCGATTTGGATTGATTCGGGGAGATTCGGGTTGATTCAGGTTGATTCGTGGAGATTCGGGTTGATACGGAGAGATTTGGGTTGATTGAGGGAGATTTGGGTTGATACAGGGAGATTCGGGTTGATTGAGGGAGATTCGGGTTGATACAGGGAGATTCAGATTGATTCTGGGATATTCGGGTTGATTCGGGGGGATTCGGGTTGATACGGAGAGATTTGGGTTGATTGAGGGAGATTCGGGTTGATACGGGGAGATTCGGGTTGATTGAGAGAGATTCGGGTTGATACAGGGAGATTCAGGTTGATTCTGGGATATTCGGGTTGATTCAGGTTGATTCGGGAAGATTCAGGTTGATTCGAGGGGATTCGGGATGATTCAGGGAGATTCGGGTTGATTCGGGGAGGTTCAGGAAGATTAGGGTTGATTCGGGAGATTCGGGTTGATTCGAGGGTATTCGAGGAGATTCGGGTTGATTCGTGGAGATTCGGGTTGATACGGGGAGATTCAGGTTGATTCTGGGATATTCGGGTTGATTCGGGTTGATTCTGGGAGATTCAGGTTGATACGGGGAGATTCGGGTTGATTCGAATTCGAATCTCGGCGAATCAACCCGAATCTGTCCCCGTATCAACCTGAATCAACCCGAATCTCCCAGAATCAACCCGAATCTCACCGAATCTCCCCATATCAACCCGAATCTCCACGAATCAACCCGAATACCCTCGAATCAACCCGAATCTTCCCGAACCTCCCCAATTCAACCCGAACCGGGTTTGATTCAGGGAGATTCCGGGTTGATTCGGGGAGATACGGGGATGTTCGGGTTGATACAGGGAGATTCAGGTTGATTCGGGTTGATTCGGGGAGATTCAGGTTGATTCGGATTGAAACGGGGAGATTCGGGGAGATTCGGGTTGATACGGGGAGATTCAGGTTGATTCTGGGATATTCGGGTTGATTCGGGTTGATTCTGGGAGATTCAGGTTGATACGGGGAGATTCGGTTGATTCGAATTCGAATCTCGGCGAATCAACCCGAATCTCTCCCCGTATCAACCTGAATCTACCCGAATCTCCCCGAATCTCACCGAATCTCCCGTTTCAATCCGAATCAACCTGAATCTCCCCGAATCAACCCGAATCTACCAGAATCAACCTGAATCTCACCGAATCTCCCGTTTCAATCCAAATCAACCTGAATCTCCCCGAATCAACCTGAATCTTCCCGTATCAACCCGAACATCCCCGAATCAACCCGGAATCTCCCTGAATCAACCCGGTTCGGGTTGAATTGGGGAGGTTCAGGAAGATTCGGGTGGATTCAGACAGATTCGGGTTGATTCAGGAGATTCGGGTTAATTCGGGGGGATTCGGGTTGATTCGGGGAGATTCAGGTTGATTCGGGGATATTAGGGCTGATACGGGGAGATTCGGGTTGATTCGAGGGTATTCGAGGAGATTCGTGATGATTCGTGGAGATTTGGGTTGATACGGGGAGATTCGGGATGATACGGGGAGCTTTGGGTTGATTCAGGGAGATTCGGGTTGATACGGGGAGATTCGGGTTGATTCAGGGATATCAACCCGAATCTCTCCCCGTATCAACCCGAATCTACCAGAATAAACCCGAATCTCCACGAATCTCCCTGAATCTCCCCGAATCAACTTGAATCAACTTGAATCTCTCCGTATCAACCCGAACATCCCCGTATCAACCCGGAACATGTGTACAATAGGCAGTGTTGTTCGACCTATCGATCAACATGTCGATTGATATGTTGGTCGACTATCGGTTAGACTGTTCACAGCCTCTCTATTTTTGTAGCCGCGAGCGAACTGGAACTGAGCGCGAAGCACGATTGTGAGGGTAGGGGGCGGGGAAGGAGAATTATAGAGGGGCTGTAAATTTCCCGTTCATCCAGCAATGTCTAATCACTGCACTTTTTTCCAAAGATGCAGACAGCCTCTCTTTTCTCGTTCGCCCGCCCCCCCCCCCATCCCCCTCGCGCTCGCTTCGCACTCGCTGTTAGCGTCGAGAAAATAGAGAGGCTGATAGTCAGTCAAGTGTCGGCCGCCTATCGGTCGACCTTTCGGTCAAGACTTGACCGATACACTGGTACACAGCCAGTATACATATACGTATAAGGAAAATATAAGGATGTATAAGGTCTGTATAAGGTTCAGTATATTTCAGTGTATGCAAACAAAAATTTGGGTTGATTTGGGGAGATTCGGGTTGATACGGGGAGATTCGGGTTGATACAGGGAGATTTGGGTTGATTCAGGGAGATTCGGGTTAATACGGGGAGATTGGGGGTTGATTCGGGGAGATTCGGGTTGATTCAGGTTGATTCGGGGAGGTTCGAGAAGATTCGGGTTGATTCAGAGAGATTCAAGTTGATTCGGGGTATTCGGGTTGATTCGGGGAGGTTTGGGAAGATTCGGGTTGATTTGGGAAGATTCGGGTTGATTAGAGGGTATTCGAGGAGATTCGGGTTGATTCTGGGCGATTTGGATTGATTCGGGGAGATTCGGGTTGATTCAGGTTGATTCAGGGAGATTTGGGTTGATTCGGGGGGATTTGGGTTGATTCTGGGAGATTCGGGTTGATTCGGGGAGGTTCAGGAGGATTAGGGTTGATTTGGGAGATTCGGGTTGATTTGGGGAGGTTCAGGAAGATTAGGGTTGATTCCGGAGATTCGGGTTGATTCGAGGAGATTCGGGTTGATTCGTGGAGATTCGGGTTGATACGGGGAGATTCGGGTTGATTCTGGGCGATTTGGATTGATTCGGGGAAATTTGGGTTGATTCGGGTTGATACGGGGAGATTCGGGTTGATTCAAATTCGAATCTCTGCGAATCAACCCGAATCTCCCCGAATCAACCCAAATCTCCCTGAATCAACCCAAATCTCCCGAATCAACCAGAACCTCTCAGAATCAACCCGAATCCCCCAGAATCAACCCGAATCTCAACGAATCAACCCGAATCTCCCCGTATCAAACGGAATCTCTCCCCGTATCAACCCGAATCTACCAGAATAAACCCGAATCTCCACGAATCTCCCAAATCAACCTGAATCTCTCCATATCAACCCGAATATCCCCGTATCAACCCGAATCTCCCCAATCAACCCAAATCAACCCGAATCTCTCCGATTCAACCCGAATCTCTCTGAATCAACCCGAATCTCCCCAACCACCCCCGAATCAACCCTAACCAACCCGAAACAATCCGAATCAACCCAAATCTCCCCTAATCAACCCTAATCTCCCCAAATCAACCTGAATCTCCCCGTATCAACCCGAATCTTTCGAATCAACACGAATCTGCTCGAATCAACCCGAATCTCCCCGTATTAACCTGAATCTCCCCGAATCAACCTGAATATCCCTGAATCAACCTGAATCTCCCCGAATCAACCCGAATGTTTTCCGCCATTCTAGATGTCATTTGTCCATCTGTTAATAGAGGACAGCCCTAAACCAATCACAGTGCGAGAAAAAAATATATTTACCATGTCATTGTCCAAGCTATCATCCAGGATCTCCTCTTCTCCAGTATGTTCAACCTCACCACCTTTAATTAAATTATGTTTATTAATCAATTTAGATCATTAATATTAAATACATTTACTGTTGGCTGCGTCTAAGAGTGAGCATGTCACATAAAAACATGACCTAATTTGGTATCAAACATGTCCTGTTTAGTCACTGAACATATGAAGTTTTGATGGTCTGTTACACAAACTTTCACACCTGTAACTGTCAGATTAACTTGTTTGAATACTACAGTGGAACGTCGATTTCTCGAACCTCTTCCGGAAATGAAAATTGGTTCGAGAAATTGGAAAGTTCAAAATATCGGGGGTAAAATTACAGTGAAACAAGTCGAAGGGAAACGACTTTTGGTTTGAGTTATCAGGGTTTTTGAGAAATCAAGGGTTGGAGAAATCGAGGTTCCACTGTACATGTAAAATTATTTTTTTATGTTATTGGCCATGTATCTTAGTACTTTTTTAGTTTAACACACAACTCCATTTAAACTAGCTATGCTAATTGATTGAATGATCCTGTTTAAAAAATAAGATGAGACCCAAACTCGGTCAGGACATGCAAAAATATCCAGTTGATCAGATGCCGGTGCCCGCCAGGCAAGAATTTTGTTTATTTGGCGTCAATTCCATTTTGAACTAGAGCCGGTTTCGGCGAGGTAGAATTTGTAATAATGCTGTGATCAGGCATGGTTTAGGTCGGTAACCGAGGTCAGGATGACAGATATATCCGCTTGTGGCATATTATTTCACTTTCCGCATTCTTGTCAATGACAAGAAACAATTCTTCCGGCTGATAGTTTATTTCAAATGCAGGACATGCAATCTCCTTGTTCATAACATTTCACACTTTCTTGCTTCCATGCTTGTTTGATTTTATGATTTTGTATTAACCAGAAGTAAACCATAAATCAGTATTCATTTCTTGGCCATGACCACGCATGCCTTGCACTCCTAGTATTTCGCCTAGCAATTTGAAGTAAAATCATCCATTTTCGCCTTGACTGTTTGTGGTGCCGCAAAAGTATATAACAGCCGCTGAAATGTTGAGGTACATGTTTGCCACTCAAGGAAGAGAAAATAAAACGTGATTACTTCAATAAGCTTCAATTCTCGGTTTTCACTGTCACGCAATAAATAATTATTGTTTTTTTAAAAATCGAAACCGTTCAATGAATGAAGTCAAGGAATTGACATGTCATAGATAATGAATAAATAAGGAATCAGTCCAAGTCTCAGGTCTGTGCGGTATTCCGTACTCGAGTTATTTATCAAAATGTTCCACACAAATTTATAGAGCTCAGTATGGATCCGCCATGTTGGAGCCCCGCATGGCCGCCGGAAATAGGAAAAAACATCTGGAGTTCACTTTTGCCAGAAAGGAGGTTTGTTTTCTCTTGTGAACTTTCGAATATTTAGATAAATATTTCTCCTTAAACTTAAATTGTTTAGAATAGTTTTAGATACGGAACAGCTCTGTCACGGTCGTCCTGCTGATGTCACGTACGATGAAAACTCGTAAATTGAAACCGTTCTATTTTCAAAAGGAAGCATGAGATCAAGCTAAGAAATTGTGAAAATATATATATTTAGGTAATCTTTCCTTGAATGAAGGTAAAAATTCTGTAGGCCTCGCGGTTTTGAATTTTAGAATTTGATGACGTCACGTGAAAACCAAGAATAGCCATCGCTTTTCGCACCGATAAAAGTGAGCATTTTGAAGTTCCCACCAATTCGATGCCATTGTGATCATGATTGTTGACAGATAAACTCGGGTTATTTGAGCCGGTATAAACACTGTAAGAATGTACTCAGGTTCAATAACTGGACCTCAGTAAATTTAAACCTCTGTAAATGCTCAAGTGTAAACACAGCATTAATGGTCTGCCTGTGGGCAGAGCTTAGAATTTTCTTCACTTGAAATTTATAATAACGTAAAACATTATTTTCTGGAGTTAAAAAATACTTGAGAGTTGAAAGTAAACCATAAAGGATCACGGATGGCTAAGATTGAGGTAGATCGAGAGGGATTATAAACGACCATGCATGTGGTACTACACACACGTGTACACTGTCGTGGAAGAACGATTTGAAATGTGGGCTTTGTTTTCAAGATAACCCAACGCTGCGATTCAATCACTATTCAATACACTACGTAAAACGACAATAATAAAATTAAGTTCCTTAACTTACCATTTTCGATACTGGACGGTCTTGACGAATTTGGTGGATCAAGGGAATCGCTTGAGGATTCGGAGCTACTCTCATCAGAGTCTGAAGAACTTGTGGACGTGGCCAGCAGCTCATCCCATGCTTTCGTTTTAGGGAAAGCTGATGCCTCCGATAGGTTGACTTTGCAACAGTTTCCTTGCAATGAGGACAGTAGACGTAGTCCAAGTCGCTCTGTTCATCCATCGCGAAATCGAATTGTAAAAAGTGAAATTACTTTCTGTACGAGCTGTTCAAAGCGCGTGTGCTTGAGCTGTCGATGTCTTTGACAATATTGCCTGACCTCATTCTCGTTCCCAGATCCTTCGTTTCTTTTGGTCACGTGGTTGGCGAAACGAAGGTCACAACATTTAAAAAAAACCGCGTAGCTCTGGAGACGAGAATGGCCGAACAATTATCCTGGCTAGGGGGAGCTAGGGGTGGGATATTTTAAATATATCGCTTCAATTTATCCACTTTTACGCTGCTTCTAGAGGGTAAATTTACCTTACACCAAGCACTAAAAACTTAAATTATTTAATCCTGTCAAGACACAATAAAAATTTACACGAGTCATATTAAGTGAACGATTCTCCCTCCCCTCCTAGAATTGCGTAATTAGTATTTTAAGCGCCAAAATACGTTGCATAAATTATTTATTGCGCGCGCTAACCTTCGAATTCACCTTTGATCAGTTCAAAACGAACGGCGCCAAAACGGTTTGATGATGGCGGTTATCAACGACGATCGAGTTATTCTGCTGGAGGAAACTCTCAAAACAAACCGTGAGATGATCGAGGAGAACAAACTACTCCGCGATCAGCTCAAAGCGAAAGAAGAAGAGAACAGCAAAGTCCTACAAGATGTTCTGAAAGAGCTTCGGGATCTGAAAGGAAATCCACAACAGCGAGGAGAGCCCCGATCGCGAGGACGGAAAACGAAGAAAGTCCAGGTTCCTCCAACCTGTCGGGTAAGTTGTTTGCAATGTAACAATTTCCTTGGTATATTATAATTATCCGGCCATTTTTCATTGTGGCAACGAAGCAAGCAAGAACGTGGCAGAAAACTCGCCAGTAAGCTTACTGATTCTGCGTTCACTGTGCAGTGAGCCTGCTAAAAAGCTCCATGTAGCCATTTAAAAATATTCGTCTTATCAATATTCATATAATTTTAAAGGACTACGTAATCGTGTAGCCACTTCAGTAGTCATCTCATGAATATTGAAGCTTATATTTGCGAATTTCTCGAGCGATGCAGGGTTCAATTCCTACTGTTACCATCCCCCCCCCCCCCCCCCGGGTACACCCCGGGCATTTGCCATTTTTTCTTCACTTGGCGTCCTATTCCCAACCCCCGGGCACAAAGATAGAGGCAATTCCTCACCCCCGGGACACAAACTGCACCGTTTCACAAGAATACAATAATTTATTTATTATCCCCAGGGTGGGGATTTGAGTTGACCCACCCCACAGGGGCATAATAACTGGTAAAACCCCCACCCAGAAGGGAAACTCTTCAATGTGTCTGGGATACTTTTCAAAAGCTAACATTTTAAAGGAAAGTATGAAGCTAAACTGGAAATTCCAGGGGGGAGGGGGTTCCAACCAAAAAACCTTCCGTGGGGGAGGTATGGATATTTTCTGGAACCACACATTTCAGCTTTTTTTTACTTGTCATGATTAAACCAGCTTTATCTTTTAATATACAGGGTTTTTTGGCAAGAAACATGGAGTAATTCCTTCTAACTGCTTTTTAAGGGGAGGGGCGGGTTTATATTTTAAATTTCAAGATCCTATAGGGGCGCTTAAAATCGAAGGTGGGCGCTGGAGGAAATACGGTGTATCCATGGTAGTTTTTCATCATATTTAGCAGATTTATTTCATACTTAAAATTTGGCTTTTATCTATAGTGGAATTCAAAAATGATATTAAATTCTCAACCAATTTTGTTTCTAGTAAATTTTAAAAATATTTCATTATAAGAAGAAGAATTAAGAATTATTAATTAAGCTTATATTTATATATTGTAAATCCTTGATTAAGTGCCTTCCCCCCCTCGAATAAGCACTCCCTTCGAATAAGCGCCCCTACTATCGGCCAAAATTTGAAATAAGCGCCCCCTCCCCCACTATTTTCTTTTTTCCTGGTTGAGAACTGAGACAACAGAGGTTGAGTATGGTGTTGGTTATGTTTATCACTCGTCATTTTGTATAATCATCGCAAAGTTGAACTATTCTTGACTATATATGAACAGATTTGCACATTAAATACTTGTTTCAGTTTATGAACACGTTTGGCGAACTGAACATAATACTTGTAATATTACGAATACCAAGGGTGCCGCTATTCTATACTTTTAGCTTTGTATATTAATACTCAGGTTATGTTGTTGTGTACGCGTAAATGTTATATATTACTGTCTGGCCAATATTTGGGGAAAATAACATACGTGCCCCCCTCGAATAAGTGCCGGCCGGGCCACCTTATCCTATTTGGTTGGAGTTTTGAATAACATATTTTCTAGATTAAACACTGGGCCTCGAATAAACGCCAGGTTAAAATATTAAGTTGCCAATAGTTTATTACGTCACACCGGGAAGGCGTTGGTTTTCTAGAAATTTATTCACCCCCACCCCCAAGATTTTCCTCTCCTATTATAATCATGATAATAATCAGAGGTTTCTTGTAAATATTTTTTTCCCATCACTATTAATTTTCACTGACGGTATGTTGCTAGTTGGTAGATACGACATTCTCGGGACCAGAAAAAGTGTCCATTTAAGAGAGGTGTCCACTTATGGGAGGTTAAAAATCTAGCATGGAACAACTGACTACTGTAACTGTCGGCTTATGAGAGGTGTCCACATACATGTATGGGAGGTGTCTGTTAGCGGAGGTTCGACTGTAGTAACAAACGGCAACTGTCGAACCTCCGCTAACAGACTAACCTCCCATACATGGACACCTCTCGTAAGCGGACACTTGGTCATGTTCCCAGCTACATACAAACACTGCATTTTTAACCTCCCATAAGCGGACACTATTTCTGGTCCCGAGGGTGTCCGTTTACGGGAGGATCGACCGCATTTTCTTTTTATTGTTAGTAGTCCTTCTTAACTCAGTTTAATCGTGATCTCTCTACATACATGGACACCTCTCGTAAGCGGACACTTGGTCATGTTCCCAGCTACATACAAACACTACATTTTTAACCTCCCATAAGCGGACACTATTTCTGGTCCCGAGGGTGTCCGTTTACGGGAGGATCGACCGCATCTTCTTTTTATTGTTAGTAGTCCTTCTTAACTCAGTTTAATCGTGATCTCTCTACAATGTCATTTGATCAGATGTATGAGTGACACTCTTCAAATGTTGCATTGTTTCTGTAGAGTAATACTTTATTGTTCTCAATAGTCTTATGGCTTCACCTTTAATAAACCTCTTAGCACTTGGGGTGAGTGGCACAAGGTAAAGTGTGTGTACTGAAAGGTATCAGTCAACGTATAGTGATGCACGTTGCTGATGTCTAGGACGAATGTTATCATGAATAATTTTGCTCTAAATCAGGATAGATCTAGGGGAGAAGAACTTGATGAATGCAAATAATTAATGTGTCCAATAATATCTTCCATATAATTATATATGTAATCATTATATTTTTCTTTTATAGCGCACTTTGCGAAAAGTGTTCAGTGCACTAAGTGCAAAGGAGGATTTTGAAGGGTTCAAGTACGAAGAAAGGTAAGGAACACCTCATCCTGATGGTTCGTCGAATGTAAATATCCCACAAACAATCTGAAACTTGCTTCTTCCTACATGTAAGTGATGGTGTTTTTATTGTTTCTGCAGGAAGCTGATCTGAATTATTTAATGGTGTACACATACCCCGGGGGCTTATTTAATTTGAGGCCCCAAGGAGGGGGGGCTTATTTCAAATCATAAATTTTTGAGCTGCTTAATTAATATTATCGAACCCCAATTAAGTGGTCGCCCTCGGGGAAATGGCAAGTGGCCGCTTAAACGGGCAGGTATATTTTGCAGGTTAATTGCAGGTTGGAGAACTCTAGATAAGATGGATGTGTTGATTTCAACGCAAATAGGCCTATTAAGTAAATTTTTGCCACTGATGTCATTCCTTCAAGTAAAATAAACTTTTCAGAAGGATACGTTTAAGTCATGCACACCCACATTCGTAGAAACATTTGATTGCAAATGAGTAGAAAAAGCGAAATAATCAAAACTTCTCACATTCAGAATGTTTTTGTTTTTTGTTAAAATGGAGAGAATCAGTAAATAAAGTGATCTACATGAATATAAAAAGAAAAACAGGGTTCACCGTGCATCCAAGAGTGTAAAATCCTCGCCAAGTTATTGAAGCGGCCTCCAGCACTATATTTGTCCAGTAAATCCATTCTCAGTGTGCACGCTGGATGCATGACGCGGCGCGCGTGTGTGGCATGAATAGTGTGCGCAGAAAGGATGCGCACTAGCAATGGGCGCGAATGTCCTTAAGCAGACTTAAAATGTAATTATACCAGATTTTAGTTAGATCTATAACAATTCTAGAATTTTTTTTTGACTTATTTGTTTCTTAATTTTCAACCTGTTTGCATAATATAACTATATATGCCTTTTTTAAAGATACATATATGCAGACAAATTACTTATTTTAAATTTTGTTCCATTCTTGTTAGTGTTGACTCAGTTACAAATGTGGAAGTTCTTGGGAGAGTCAAGAATGAGGTTTACCATTATGTAGGGGGACAGGATCGATGTACATGGTCAGATGCCCAGATTGAAGGTGGGTTTAATTTCCATAAAAAGGACAACTCAAGACATAAACATTTTTGAATTGGGTAGTTTTCAAACAACCATGTTATCTATATTTTTTATCAACCATTGGATTTCAGTAAGTACTATTAACAAGCCAACAGGCCTACTTTTACGTTACAGCACTCATTGTTAAGACAGCCTATTAAACAACACTTACATTTATGTTGTTCCTTTAGTAGACCCAAGGATTACTTAAATCAAACCATTTTTGTGACACTTTATCTTCTGCTTGAACAATTGTTTTTTTTTATGAATGAATGGTGTGTCTATATATACAACAACACTCTTTATTAAATGTTAAAGAGGAAACAAGAGTGATACAATACTATTGAAACTGTGACTGCAATAATGTTACAAAATTATGACTACATGAATTGTGGGCAGGGGAGAGCAGGTGGCGAAAACCTGGGAGTAAAGAGGGCGGGAAGTCTATGGGAGGTGGCAGAAGAGAGGGTGGGAAGCAGGTTTCCCAAGGTGGTGGAAACTGGGACAAACAGGAAAAAAAGTTGCAACATTAATTGTGTAATGTTTTGCAATAAAAGCACAAACAGGAGGGAACCAAGATCTATTATATAAATTTATCCATTAATCTTCATACAGACAAACAGTGTAATTGTAAAATATCACGTCTATTACACAGTTACTAATAATAAATATTTAATTTGTTTGTCTTCATCTTTCTAGAGGCATTTAGACGATATTTTTTGTCCTCACATGAAAAACAAAGAAAAACGAATAGCGGCACATATGACCTGCACAAGCAGAAATGCAGGCGACAGGGAAGAAAAAGAGAGGTGAGACAATAACTTTTCATATGAATTTTATCCAATAAATATTGTGAGTGTTAAATTTCACTTGTTTGGTTGGACGAGTGCATTGGGAATTCTAGTTGTCTGGGCTGATCGAGAGATACTCATCTCATGCATGTACAGAGGGCAATCTCGTACCCAGAGTCAATGGTCTCCTCAGTCAGCGGTATAGTCGTTGCCAGGTTAGACTCTGGGGGAATGGAATAAATATCAAATTTTTTGATTGGCTGTTCATGTAAATTTCTACACGAACAGCCAATCAAAAAATTCGATATTTATTCCATTCCCCCAGAGAGGTACTGTTTATTGACTTGTATAATCTGACGGGGCTGCAAATAACAGTCGGTCATCGGACAATGGCCGACCAAAATTTGCCAATGTGATGAAATCCCAACTGTGGTCGGACATCATGTCCGGACAATTTTTTTTGCCTTCCAATGCAAATACTAACGTGTTTTATTATAAACACAAACTACATGTAGTTTACTCTGCGATTACAACGTGTTAAATTAGCAGGTTTGCTTATCAAGCGGTACTGCATGTATGAAAAGTTTTAAATCATTTTAGTTTTGTCCGACCAAAAATGTGACTTAGTCGGACACATGTCCTTTCAAGAAAAAAAAAATTATTTGCATCTGACAAATGTATTTGTGAGCGGAAGCCGAGAAAGGGACTGACGTCAAAGGTTTTTATAGTGTCAAGTTATATTAACTCTTTATAAGGTGGACACCTCTAAGGCGGACAGCTAGAGCTCGTCCTGAGGCGAGGGTGTCCGCTTTAGAGAGAGTTGACTGTATTGTGATAGCCGGTTATTGTACATTAGGGCCTTGTCATTTACATTATTTTGCATGTCCTTGAAGATCGAGCTGAGCTACAATGGCCAGGATTTTTCATCCCAACCGTACACCGATACGTTCACTTTACTCTAATTGAAACCTCCCTACAACGGCCACCTCTCTACAACGGCCAGTTATTTCGGCCCCAAGGTGGACGTTGTAGAGAGGTTCAACTGTATATAGTCGGAAAGTCCTTACATTTTAGCTTTTTAATGTTGGAAGTGTGACAGCCTATGTTAAAACCAGTCCTTCACAATAGATTTAAAACCTGCCATTACTTATATTTGCAGAAGCTAACCAGAAGGACAGTGGCATTGGAAAAGGTTAAGAATTGGGACAAAAACCTAAAAGGGAAAGTAGCTGAGGTGCTGACAGACGAGTATATGTCCTCAGAAGAATCATCCATGGAGGATGATTCTGCAGTGTATGTGATAAAGACAATACCGTGGGAGAGTTCCAAATTAAAGAAAAGGAAGAGAAAGCTAGATAGAGCTTATGAGAAATCAAGTGGCAAACGCTCCAAACAGCGCTCTGTTAAGAGAGTCAGGAAGGACGAGATCATTTCATTACGTGAGAAACCAGACAACTGCCCAAAATGGGCTTGTGTCATACAGAATCTCGATAATACCAATGATGAAAATAATGATGAAAATAATGATGAAAATAATGAAGATTAAATTTATGAGCAGTAAATTGTAATGGTATGCCCTTGCAATATGAAGGTGAGCCGCCTTAACAAACTGAAGCAGACCAGTCCAACATAACTTACATTTAATTTCCCAACCGATTTTATGTTAATAGAAAGGAGTTTTAAGTATAGATGCCATTATGAAAATGACACCAGTCAGACTTTTTTCACTTGCATGTTATCTCCATCTAAGTGACCTTTATAGCAATATTCTTATTTGATCAGTTGTACAAAAAATAAATATAATGTATCTATTATTAAAATATATTGAATAGAGCTAAATTTAAAAAGTTGAATTATTTTACTTGTATATGACATGAATTTAATTATTGAATTATCAGAATTATCATAGTAACATACAGAATTATCAGAGTAACATTATTATATGAATTATCAGAGTAACATATTTATATGAAACAATTATTGTATTATATTATTTTATCAATTAAAGTAATATTGTTACTGTTGAGATTTTATACAGTTGAGGTACATTGTATGTACACAAACCTTAACACAGCATAGTCAGTAATGCAGCTTTGAAAAGCATTGCAGTAGAAGCAATAAAATGTTTATCTTTAGCTGTATATGTGGAATTTTATATGTATTCTCTGTATTCTAATATATGGAAGTGAATAATATCAAGCACATGGTAAATTCAGTATACATTATATATGTGCTGGAACATCTCAGCCAACAAATGTCCTTACAGGAGATTTTCCTTGAAATTTAGTGACAAACACGTTTTTTTATCAGTAAAAATTACTTCCCCTCCCTTTAATTTATCACTTAAAGGTTCTTAAATCAGTATTTACGCATCTTTAATTGTGCCCCAAAATGTTTGTCAAACCTTTTCCTATCTTTAATTTGAACTTAAAGGATAAATATCCGGTCAGTCTTTACTACCCTTTAAGTACATTGCCGTAACTTAAAGGATAGTTTACATTACCTTTAAGTGACATTTAATGTGTCAAAGCGTCTAAAGATTTCTATCCTGTCCTTTAATTCGTCACTTAAAGCTCTTAAAACAGTCTTTACTGAAGCTTTAAGTGTATTGATTCACTTAAAGGATAGTTTTACATTACCTTCAAGTAACATTTAAGTTACATTTAATGTGTCAAGGCGTCTTAAAAATTCTATCCTGTCCTTTAATTCGTCAATTAAAGGCTCTTAAAACAGTCTTTATTGAGCTTTAAGTGTATTGATTCACTTAAAGGATAGTTTACATTACCTTTAAGCAAGACTTTAAGTGACATTTAATGTGTCAAAGCGTCGTAAATATCTATTTTCCGTCCTTTAATTCGTCACTTAAAGCTCTTAAAACAGTCTTTAATAAAGCTTTAAGTACATTGATTAACTTAAAGGATAGTTTACATTACCTTTAAGTGACATTTAATGTGTCAAAGCGTCTTAAAGATTTCTTTCCTGTCCTTTAATTCGTCACTTAAAGCTCTTAAAGCAGTCTTTACTGAAGCTTTAAGTGTATTGCTTAAAGACACTTAAAATGGTTCATTAAGGGGTTTAAGTGATCCTCTTAAAGATTAAGGAAACGAACATTTAAGGTATTTAAGACGAACTTAAAGATCAAGGAAATGATTCTTTACTGTATCTTTAAGTTAACTTTAAGAAACCTTAAAGTTGTCATTTCGTCCTGTGTGTAGGTGAATTGAGACCCCATTCTTCATCACTGTGCAGGTCTGAAATTGCTTGACTTACGATGGATCTTCAGGAGAAAAAGGTGTATATATATCTAAGTGGATTTGAAAGAACGTGGCCGCAGAAAATTGCACCATTTTGACCATTTTGGCGCTTCTTTCCTTTTTTGTCGTTCAGAAACTATCACCAAAGTAGACTCGTCACAAAATTGCTTTGACATGCAACCCATGCACAAAGGATAGATCTTCGCAATCACGCATCCGTTTTGGAAATCGAACGAATTCCGCTAAAGTTAGGCCAGCAAAAACCTGTTGAACTTTTGGTGCAAAATCAGTGCCAAATTGGGCTCACACACCATTCTTCCACATTCATTTCTTGGTTTCCTTAAGAGGTTGGTTCAAAACTTTTTCAGTTGATAGAAAGCGCATGTCGAAGCCGAAGATAGCAAGAACAGAAAGGGAGACAGAGAAGAAAAGAAAATGGAGGATGAAAGAAATGACAATGGAAAGTTGTTTTTTTTTAAGTAACGGAACAAGCTAGCACCAAGGATAATTTGAAACCATTTCACTCAGAAACGATATAAACATCTTGCCGGCGTTCACAAATACGGGTTCTTAGCTAAGGAAACGCCAAATTTGGCCAAAGAGACAACCCAAAAACCACTTTTTTGAGCCCAAAACGCGTTTTTCGGTCATTTTGCTGCAATTTTCTGCGGCCACGTTCTTTCAAATCCACTTAGATATATATTATTTATATTGTTGTATGAAGCGCTAGTCTAAAAATCAGTTTTCTGGTTTATGCTTCTATAAATAAAAAGCGGACATACACATCAGTACATAGCCGTTTCCAAGAGTCGTCCGTTGTCTAGATCTATAGTCATTAGTCAATGAAAACCTTATTGGTTTTAATTTTGAAATGTGAGTATATGTTGAAAGACTGGGAATTTTCTAGAAAAGTTCAAGTTGACGGCGCTTCTCCGAAGTACAGCAGCATGCGCATACCGAATCACTACAGGACTTTAAAACGTAATGCTTATATTTGCGTAGACCCGGGGGGGGGGGGGGGGGGGGGTTATATTGGTTATATATTGGTTATATATGCCCACCTGGGCTACTTGTACTGTTCACAAACCTCGCGCGAATGCAAGACTGAAGCATCACTTGATGTCAACTTTATACTGAAATACATCTTAACTGCCTCAGGGTTATCTGCTGGTGGCGAACAATGTTTTAGAATGCAAATCAGTGCGCACTTTGTGTGTGTTTGGCGTACACTGACGTAACTATTGATAAAATGCTCAGAGCGAGTGTGAAAATGGCGACAGTGCTTTGAGAGAAGAGAGAGAATGGATTTTTAATTCAGTTCGATACTTTTAGGCTTTCTTTGTAGGTGAATTGAGACTCCATTCTTCATCACTGTGCAGGTCAAAAATTGCTTGACTTACGATGGATCTTCAGGAGAAAAATGTGTATATTAATTATATTGTTGTATGAAGCGCTAGTCTAAAAATCAGTTTTCTGGTTTATGCTTCTATAAATAAAAAGCGGACATACACATCAGTACATAGCTTTCCAAGAGTCGTCCGTTGTCTAGATCTATAGTCAATGAAAACCTTTCTCGATGTTTATATCTTACGTAATGTATTATTTTGCTGAAGGCAGCAATTAGGTTTGTGGGTCAGATCGCCAAATTTGGCGCGTTTAATTTATTTTTAATCTTATTTAAAATGCCAAATCACCGTGCTTATTTGGGGTTATAACCTATATGGTGATTTAGCAGTAGCGGATGTTGTGGCTGGGAACAACAAAAAATAAACTACTCTTACATGGGTCACGGTCATTTCCTTGAATCGAATTAGCCGTAAATACTTACAGTGCCGGCTTTAATGTACTTCTTATACAGTTCAAAGGAACATTAAGTGTTCTACAAACAGCATTACAGCATCATGAGACATTTAACTACTTAGAGAAAACGCAGTTTCTATCATCTATGAAAGCACCTCAAGCAATGTACAACTGTATGTACGATATGTACAAGCACGTTTCCACTGGAGGCCTTCATTTTTTGCTGTGACTCGAGCGGTGGTTTTGCCACAATGGATTGGGACGTAATTAATAAAGGGCGGCAAAAATAGTAACGACGGACAATCATGGTGAAACGTCCTTAAAATATTTAACCAAGAGAGGATGATCTCTTGATTTAAACAAAATACAACCCATGCACCAGAGACGAAGTTATTTCACTTTTTGATTCATTATGCCCATTGTCCGAGCGACCACCACCTCCCACCACCACCCACCACCACCCCCCCCCCCCCCCCCCTCCCAGGCTGGATGAAAGAAAAAAAAGAACAAGGTCATTTGACGACACAAATGTTTGACCAGTAATGTAGCTATTCTTTCTCATCTATTATAAATTATGTTTCCGCTGAAATATTCAATGATTGCATTGGTGAAGAACAAAGAAATCCAAAGCCACTGATCACATTTATTCTCTCATTACATTGATCTGTGGCTAATGTGGGTAATAGTACAGTTTGTTCCAGTACTTTTCAAATTAATTCTAGGTCCTTCAAGCTAAACCGACTAACGTGGCGTGAGTACAGCTAAAGTTATCAATAAGGACTCATAACACAAAGTCCACATGCTAATACTTAGCAAGGATGACACTAGAAAAGTAAAAGTTCGGGAAATTATGGTTCGAGTTAAATTTTACAAAACAAGTGATTATAAAGGCCAGTTGTTCTTTTAAAACATGCGCTTGCAAGCATTCCGTTTCATACAAATTGATCAAACAAATAATCAGTGTCTTTTTTACAGTTATTGCAAAACTATAATGAGGCGAAGATCAGTGACATGTTGGTATTTACGTCAATAACAGGATTAAACCTGTAACTGGTACTGATTCTTTCTACGATGACGGCCTCAGTTTCATCTCAGTGAATTTGAGTGAAAGACTACTTCTGAACTGGTACCACCCGACACCTCGGTAACCAATTCTTTCTCCCAGGTACTTTCCGTTTAGATTGGAGAGATGGCAATCATTGTACCACCAGGCGCCTGTGAATGTTACAGCACAGTTTCTACTACTATCTCTGTCATTATCTTTGTCTTTTGAAGTAAACGCCATGTTATTATGCCATGTCAACGAATCTGCTGCTGTCCCTGAATATGAACCCACTTCAAGTCGATACTTCGCCTGCTCATCACCAATGTTAAACTTGCCATATTTGGCATACGCTTTAGCTCCATTCCAGTCCTCCAGCTCCACTCGTAGAGAGCTGGGTCTAGAGGCCGTCAGCCTGTGGATCTTGTCGTTTCCTAACCAGAACTCAGCAGTCAGCTGACCAAATCCTGCTTTGTAGTCCTGCCATCCGCGATAGAAGTCTACCGAGCCATCCTGTCTTCTCTGAAACACGGTCCAGCCTCCGCCGTCAGTGCGCATGTCACAGTAGACAGTGAAGTATCCTCTACCGTCTGGGTTAACATAGTACTCTCCACTCTGGGTTTGGCCTGATTTTAGTAGATCTGAACAATCTGTCGAAACAAAATTCAGTTTGCCTCCGGTACTTCTAGCAACTTACGTTACAAACGTTTGACAATCTCGTCCCCAGAGCCTGCAATTCTTTTGGCCAGCACCAAGTGATGCTTAGTGAAGGATCGCGGGCTCGCGGGACGAGATTGAACTTTTGAATGCAGAGGCCACACTAAAAACTAAGGGACTGTTTTCTATGCCGGATCTCTCGTGGACAGGAGATGCACGAGTAGGACTCACTGGAAGTGTGAAGTAAAAAAAATTGAAATGCAGAGATAGTACTATGGACATAGAGTAGGGCTGATTTAATGACCAATATTTCGACTAGTTGAACTAATTTTCTTCAAGCCCAGACTAGATGGAGTCATGATAAAATTTATGGTTTGGCATTTGAGTGTATGTGGATTCAAGTGAAGTGCGATTTTAATAGCCACCATAGAATGATCTGTTTTACTGACCTACCGAGATAGGCGCACACGCGGTCTGTTTCAATGTGATGCAACTAAGACACAGACTTGAAAGCTAAAGTTTCATTTTGATTTTCTATAAAAATTTCAACGTCAGTATTTTATTATTTTTTAACAGTGTTTCCAGCCTTTACTCACCTTTACCGGCCTTGTGAACCTCAATGTAGGTCACAGTGTCAACATCAAACACTCCTGCACTTGTAGCAACACAAATATAATTTCCTGTATCGTCTTGTCTTGCGCCGCTAATAACTAACGCGCCATTGATCTGCTGGCTCCGCCCGGCTGGCAGTTGTGCTCCTTGTCTTTTCCAGCTGATGACTGGTTGTGGATCACCAGTAGCGCTGCAGTTTAACGTCAAAGTGTCGCCATGACCTGCAACAACTTTCACAGGTGGCTTAACAGTAAACTGCGGCAGGGAGACTACAACTAACAAAGTTTTCTTTACAACACTTCCTAAAAGGTTACTAGCAGTGCAGAGGTAGTTTTCAGAATCAGCCTTATGGACGTCAAGAAGTTTTCATGACACTGCTGTTGAACTGCACCCTCCCATGAGGCAACTGACCAAATGACTTGCTCCACGTGACTACAGGTTGTGGATGGCCAGTCACGTGACAAGTTGGAAGAATGACGTCACTTCCTCCAACGACATGCAGAGGTCCCGGATGAAGAGAAACTCGAGGACGAACTGTAACAAATAGTAACAAAGTAAATATACTTTAGTCTAATATCAATTTAACAATTGTTTTAATATCCTGAGGACAGAGAAGTTCAAGTGAAAGGAATCGTGGATTGTATATTCACTAAATTAATATAATTATAATATTTCATGGAACTAATATCCACTTGTTTATTTAACTTTAATTTTGTCATATTTGCATGACAATACAGTTGAACGAAGGAGCGAAATAATTTCGGGCATAAGCTGCAAAACATCGTGTTTTCACTATTTAGTTACGTTGTTTTTAGAAAAACCTGTAAAACGACTTTTCTCTATTAATAAAGAGTAGACTCGCATAAGCAACAGGGAAACCGGATTACGATCTTTAAGGCAAACTTTAACTAAAATAGTTGCATATTTAGTTCTTCTCCGTTTTTGAAACTATTTTTATGGTAACACAGTTTAAGGAACTCAAGAAATCGCGATGTTTTACAGCTTGTGCCCGAAATTGCCTCGCTTCTATGTTTAGCTGTATTGTTATGCAAATATTTCAGGTTAACCGTGAAAAGAGCTATTATCCTGCAAAATCGCGCGGGAATATCGCCGTAGGTACCCTGGGTTCCAGAGGCTTTTCTTGCGCGGTTTCCGGTTTCAAATCTCTCTTATGGCCCGCGCGAAAAGCCTCTGGAGCAGGGCGCTATTGCTTTGATAAAACGCCGAGCCAATGGCAAGCCTGCTTAAATGGATTTAGTCCAGAATTTGGACTAGATTGCTGATTGGCTCCTAACGACTCCCTAAGGTATTTTGAATCTAATAGTCTCTGTGATTGGTTGACAAGAATAGTACGCTGCGGGGAAAAAAGCCTGTGAATGACGAGGCGATGAAGAGATAGAACAGTGATCGATAGAACAGTGATTGTTGTTGTTGCATGTTGTTGAATAATCGCGGATTCTGATGGAAGTTTGGAGAAAGCACTTGAAAGAGGCCTTAGCGATAGTTTTAAAAACGTTTCGAACGGTGTCGACGAATTAAGCGCCGAGCAGACAGATGGCATTATTAATTTTATTCGCCGCAAGGACGTTTTAGCGGGCCGAAGGCTTGTTGATATCTGCAACATGCTGCACCGCGAGACTTTTTGATGCCCAAACCAGGAGAGCTTGAACATCGCTTAGTTCGCGCATGCTGTTCGTCTGCTTTCCAGTGGATAAATTTTCATGATACCGCTCTTTAAAGGAGGTTATTATAACTCCTTGAGAGTTGCCATCATATCGTTCGATTAAAACACTTCTTACAGAGAATTCGCGGGCCGACTGAAAGATCATCGTCGATCGCCAAAAACTCTGAAACTCTACCTGAAAATGTTTAGTTTTTCTGCGTTTTACGGAACGTATCCACCATTAACCATCACACCAGCTTCACATAATCGGCACGATAGCGAAGACTTCGAGGTAGGGACCCTTTTTACAGGAGTTGTTTTCGTTCAACGAATACCGCCATTTGACACCTAATAAAACTATCTGCTGTCATAAATCTCCACGTGCCATTACATGTGATCACAGTAGGACACTTACGCTGTGATTGGTTTAAATGTAATACGTTAAAAATGATCAAAGTTCAACGGGAACGGTAAATCAATGCGCCCTGTGCCAGAGGTTTATTTCTCGCGGCTCCGCCGCTCGCCGGGGCGGTCATCGGCCTTCGGCCGACTTCGGATCTCGACGCGACGGAGAAATAAACCTCTGGTACCCAGGGTACGCCGTAGGCCGAGTTGGGCTAAAATCAGGCGAATATTCCGCAAGATTGAGCAGGATAATTGTTTTTATTATTCAACAAATTGATAACACAACTAAAAAAAATACTCTTTCACTTTTATTTCAAGAAACTGGACTTGAACATTTTTACCGCGCGCATACGAAATTACATATATCGCAGGATATCTGTTTGAGTACAGTCGACAGATATTTGAGTGCATCATGGCCATATTTGGACAGTTACGATTTGTTGAATAATAAGACAAGTTAACCGTGAAAAGGGCTATTGTGCAGCTTGTTTGGAAGTATCAATGAACAACACTCGAGATGTATTTACAACTTTAGGCCACTAATGATGCGTAGACGAAGGATTTTACCCAAACAACAACAGGGGGCTCGAATCCTGGGGAGACCAAATACGGTATGTTTTCGGCTAAAAATGATATTTTTTTATTCTGGCAGTGACACTCAGATGGAAATTTACTCATGACATAAAAATACGTACCGTTGACTACTAACTGCGCTACTGCTCGAGCCTTTCCCAGGATGTTTACCGCTGAACACTGATACACACCTGAGTCATTTTTTCCGGTCACCTTCCTTAACTGCAAACTTTCCTGCTGAAACCGCTGAGTGAGTGATTTCTGACTTGTCCCAGTTTACTCCACACTATTGCGGGCTCAGGATTGCCGGTGGCTGAACACTGAAACGAGGCTGATTCATTTTCGTTGATTGTCATAGTCGCAGGAGAAACAACAACAGCAGGATATGAAAATCGATTCACCCAGGCTCTCCTTTAGTTCCCGGCATGCCTCTGGGCCCTATCTCTCCTTTCATTCCTTTGGTTCCAGTTTCTCCCTTTAACCCTTCAGCCCCCATAATGCCTTGCTTGCCGCTCTTTCCTGGCGATCCCATAATTCCTTTATCTCCCTTGTTTCCAGTTCTTCCTTTCTGTCCTCTTCGTCCCCGGGCTCCTCTGGGTCCAGGTGGACCGGGAGGGCCTGGGGGACCAGCCGAGCACTTGTCTCCGTTTGTTTGACAGAGTTGCAGTCTCCCCTCTGATAATATTTTGTTAATTTTAAGCATCGTGTCTTCTGTGCTTTTAGCTCCCGTCGTGTTCTTGATTGAATCAGCTTCGCGCTTGTTTCTATGAAGTATGTAGGCTTGAAAGTCTATGAACAACAGAAAAATAACAATTATTGGAAAGAGTTGAAATATGGTGAATTCTAAGCTTAGTGGAAGCACGCGCACGAAGAGAAACATATTCAGTCAGTGACACAAGTTTCCCGGGGGGGGGGGGGGGGGGACTCCCATATAAAAGTGACTGGGGTGATCGCCGGAAATTTTGAAAAGAACCCCAAAAAGATACCAAAATCTCGTTTTGTGGGTGTGGGCTCGAATTCATTTTCACCCCTAAGAGGTACCAATTCTAAGACAAAACTAGTCCCTGTTATATATTTCTTCCAGCTTAATACCCTAAAAGGTACCGGAATAACTGTAACGGCAGTCGTTTTAGATTTTAACACCCTAAGCGGTACCAAACCACGAATTTTAACCCCTAAAAGGTACTGCGATCACCCCCGTCACTTTTATATGGGAGTCCCCCCCCCCCCCCCCCCCCCCCCGGGCACAAGCTACGGCTCGGAAAAATAATTCTGAGTTCCCCCAACAGCGAGGAGTCGAACCTATGACCTTTCAGAAATCATGGCTTTTCTGTGTTTTATATGCCATGTTTTATCGTTTCGCGCGCGTTAATTCTATTATTCATATGTCTCAAGATAATCTCGTACCCAGATGTTCTCGTTCTACGGGAGAGTACTCCCCGGCCATAGGGTGATTTTGTCGACATGACGCCATTTTGTGTGTGGTTCAAACGTCCAACGGCTATCAGGAAACGCGAGTGTCGAACTGACGAAAGTTTATCTGCAGTTAGAACGGCATTTGGAAGCCGAAAATACAACCAGAGGGAACATTCGCTATCGGAGATTACACTGGTGGAAGTTTTGAGGCGATTTGAGCATTTTAACGGAATTTATCGATCTTCGAGTGATTGGATTTGAAATTTTCTTTCCGACCTTCCCTATTTATATTAACGGAAAACCTCGAAAACTAAAACTCGCCTAAATCGCCTCAACCGGCCTGAGAAGCTGGCAAACTGCAAAGAATACAACACAGCAACAGGGTAAGTCGTTTTTATTCACAAAACATTCGATTTTATATCCAACCTCGTTCCCAGGTTGTTTTATATCTTCTATTAACATAACCGTTGCGTTCCCATACAAACCCTTATAAATCGAACCGTTGTAACACAATACCGCTTATACCGTGACACTGTTCTCTTATCTTTAGCTTGGGCGACCTGTGGTTTAAGATAATGTTCCATGTCCCCACATGTGGCTCCAGAGAACGATTTAACAACAACTCGATGTCCAACTTTCTTGCCCAGTTTTCCAGCCATGAATTTGTTTGACCATGGAGTCACCAATAAGCACAGTGGTAGATTTATTGCTCGCGCTGTTTGAAGACTCAGTAGATTTATTCGCTGGTGGTGGATCTTGACGCAAAAGAGTTTCCCGCCTCCTCGCCCCCCACCCCCCCCAAAAAACCCCAGAGAGCTTGCTCGCAGGCTGAAGAGTCTCGTCTTGGAGAGACTCGAAGCGATTTTGAGTGGTGATAACTGGCGTCTTTTGTCCCGTTTGATGTAGATTGAGTCTTGGGCGCTTGACTGCTTCGGCGAAGTTGATGTCGGCTTGACCATGGTTGGAACCAGGGGTATCTGGTTGAGCGACATGTTCTTTTGTCAGTATTTGTTTCGTTGTTTCGTTGGTAATATTTGCTTGCTTGCCAACCAGTTTGCTAAGCACTTCTACGGTAGTAATTAAACCAGAATTATCGCGACGGAGACGGTCGATTTCAATTTGCATAACTGTATTCTGGCATTTGTTGTCGTGTATAAACCCGTGTTCAGCTGCCGTTCCAGATGGCTGATTTGGCGCGGAGGATTTAAATTTCTGTTTGAAATCTTCAAAATCAGCTCGCATCTTGCCCAATTCTGTTTTAGGAAAAGGCAATCAATTCGATCTGCGCCTTGGCACGGCATAACGCGAACAATTAATTTTGTTATAATAAGAAGAAATTCGATCAGGAAATATGTCATATTAATTTCACTGAGTAAACCCATGTAAACCGGGAGTGTTAGATTTGGCGCGATTTCCTAACATACCATTACCCCATCAAGGGGGGGAGGGGGGGGGGGGGGGTACTCCCCCAAAATACCTATACGGGTATGTCCCGCCCAATTAACGGAGTCATGATTTTGGACTCCTGATCTAGAACGGGGTATCCATATTCCAGACTTTTCAAAATCGGGCTATTGCAATTTACTAAATTTCTAGAACGGGGTATTAAAAATTGGACTATTTCTAGAACGGGGTATCATTTTGAATGCAAATTCTTTCTAAAACGGGGTCTAAATTTGGAGACCTGGGTGGCACATACCAACCCAAAACATCCAAAAAATACTCGAGTACCCCCGCCCCCCCTCCCTTTTCCTCCCCCCCGGACCTTTACTACTTCATTTTGTGGGTAAGGAGCGAGTAAAACATAATTTTACCTCTCGCGTGCTTTTGTCTATTCTGCCGTCTCCTCGCTATTTGTTCTCTTTGAGTCTGCGAGACAGAACGAATGGGACGCTATATTGCAAAGTCAGGACTGGGAAATCAGACTGAACTGAAGGAAGCATCGAATGACAGAAATCATGATTGCGTGAATTCCTTATAAAATATCTCAAAATAACTTTGGGTTTGAACAAGAAAAATCAGTTTCCTCTCAACACTGGGTCAGTCATAGTTGCGGCAAAAACAAAACATATTTATTCTGAAACACTTCGTTGATTATCACACCGCCTAATATTGGAAAGGGCTTTTAGAAAGTCTAACCGCCTTAGTGACTTTGGAAAGCTGCCGTTTCGAGCGTTAGTCCTTCGTTGGCCACGGCCACAGCAGACAGGAAGCAGGAAGAACAGGCTATCAATTTGGTGTTTGTTTCTAATATACTTTAGCTTAAGCCTTCGCTCTTTACTCGGTATTTTTATCATATGTTAGTCAGACAACTTGTAATTTCTAGCTTCTATATTCTTAATTTACTAAAGTCAAACTTACCAGGAGCATTGTTGATTAACTTCATGTCTGGGTCGTTTGACGGCGGCTTGGTCGGCTTCGTCACACTTTCAAGAGCGTTCATTCTTTTGTCCTGCTCCTTCAACTCCAATTCAACTCTAATAAATCCAACGCAGTAAAACACAATGGACAAAACAGAGATTATGGAAGCAAAGGAAGGCAAACTCTGCTTTTGAACGGCCATTTCGGTGATTTGAACAATCCGTAATTCTACCACATTGAATATCGTGCCTCAGCTTGTTCGTGATGCGGAGATCACGAGTGTGGGTAACTTGCCAACTTTTCTACTATTTATATACCACAATCTCAAATTCGTTTTCGATTTGAAATCTTATTGGTTTTAATTTTGAAATGTAAGTATGTGTTGAAAGACTGGGAATTTTCTAGAAAAGTTCAAGTTGTCGGCCTTTCCGGCGGTACTGAATCACTACAAGACTTTGCGTAGACCCGGGGGGTGGGGGGAAAGGGGGATCTCCAAAAAATCAAAATCAAAACATAGGATTTGTAATAGAAGGTCTTTAGGTTGCAAACAATTTTAATTCAAGTAAAAATGAAAACAAGTTATTTGAGGGGGGCTACTGATGACAAAAACGTCGCGCGAATGTAAGTATCATTGATGTCAACTTCAATGAAACACATCTGAACTACCTCAGGGTTCCCTACTGGTCGCTTTCTGTGTTTGTTTGGCGCACAGACATAACTACTGATAAAAGGCTCAAAGCAAGTGTGAAAAACGGCGACAGTGCTTAGATAGAAGAAAGCTAGAGAAACTTTTTAGTTCAGTTAATTTCGAGACTTTTAGGCTTTCTTTGTGTTCACCCACGCTGTATGTGGTTCGTCCTCTTCATTAAAAGCTTTCAGTGTACTATTTACTCAATATCCACGCCATAGCATTTGCTTATTTTCATCCGTGAGCCACGCCTCTGCCCGTTCTAAAGAAGATGCCAGTTCGATAAATTGACAGCAACTATAAGGTCTCTTCGCAAAGATCTTAGCGTCCCGCCAGTCTGGACGATACACTTTTCGATCTCATCGCAAATCGCTTTTCTTCGTGTATTTGGTGCGTTTCGGTCTGTACATGTACTCGTCGACGTTTTAAACTGACCACGGTAAGACTTATTTCTTCGATAAAGAGCGACGAATTCCTCGTGTTTTGGACAGTATTAATTTCTTAATCGCCGCATTTCCTTGTGGTATTGGCTTGCCATCTTTCTTGCAGTCGGATTTCAAATAAGCGTTGTGTGTTTTTGTAACGTACCGATCCGAAATTGCTGTTACTTGGTAAGGCAGCCAAGATATTGATTTATCCAGCCACGCAACTTTTGAATCATGTTTTTTACAAGTATTTCTCACAGATTCTGGTAAGGTTGGGTAGTCTTTGCATTCTGAAATCGCTTTACGCAAAAGCTTTTCTCCTCTCATCTTGCGCGCTCAATAGCAAGTCGCTTTGGGTCTGATTGAATCTTTCCACTTTTAAGAGTATTTATGTTGAGTGCATCTGTGAAACACTAATGACATCTTCTGTTGCTAAATTAAATGTCCTTTTTCAATTAACATCACTTTGTTGATGAAGAAATACATTCAATATATTTGTTGATGATTTCCTCTCTTGTTGTTCCGTGTAAGTTGCGTGTGGACTTCACTACAGTTCTGTGCTTAAAATTCTCTGAGAAAGAGCGACGAAGTCCTCGTGTTTTGGACAGTATTAATTTCTTTATCGCCGCATTTTCTTCCCGGGTATTGGCTTGCCATCTTTCTTATATTCGGATTTCAGAGAAAAAAATCTAGAAATCATGAAATAACTTATTTGGGGTTATAACCTATATGGTGATTTAGTAGTAGCGGATGTTGCGGCTGGAAACAACAATGGAAAAAAATAATAAACTACTCTTACAAGTATCTCAGTCATTTCCTTGAATCGTTTGACGAATTGGCAGTAAATAATACCTTTAATGTACTTCTTATACAGTTCAAAGGAACATTGAGTGTTCTACAAACAACATTACAGCATTATGAGACATTTAACTACTTAGAGAAAACGCAGTTTCTATCATCTATGAAAGCACCTCAAGCAATGTACTACTGTATGTACAATACGTACAAGCACGTTTCCACTGGAGGCCTTCATTTTTTTGCTGTGACTCGAGCGGTGGATTGGGACGTAATTAATAAAGGGCGGCAAAAATAGTGACCACGTACAATCATGGTCAAACGTCCTTGAAATATTTAACAAAATACAACCCATGCACCGAGACGAAGTTATTTCACTTTTTGATTCATTTCGAGCGACCATCCCCACCCCCCCCCCCCCCCCCCCCCCCAAGCCGGATAGAAAAAAAAATTAACATTTTATTGGGGGTGGGGAGGGCGTGAAGAACAAGATCATTTTGACGACAAAAATGTTAAATCTTCCAAAACGTTTGACCAGTATTCTAGCTGGTGAAGAACAAAGAAATCCAAAGCCACTGATCACATTTATTCTCTCATTACATTGATCTGTGGCTAATGTGGGTAATATATATAATACAGTTGGTCCCAGTACTTCTCAAATTAATTCTAGGTCCTTCAAGCTAAACCGACTAACGTACGTGAGTACAGCTAAAGTTATCAATAAGAACTAACAACACAAGTCCACATGCTAATACTTAGTAAGGATGACACTAGAAAAGTAAAAGTTCGGGAAATTATGGTTCGAGTTAAATTTTATAAAACAAGTGATTATAAAGGTCAGTTGTTCTTTTCAGTAAAACATGCGATTGCAAGCATTCCGTTTCACGCAAATTGATCAAACAAATAATCAGTGTCCTTTTTTACAGTTATTGCAAACTATGATGAGCGAAGATCATTGGCAAGTTGGTATTTACGTCAATAACAGGATTAAACTTGTAACTGGTACTGATTCTTTCTACGATGACGGCCTCAGTTTCATCTCAGTGAATTTCAGTGAAAGACTATTTCTGAAGGTGAGCCACCGGGCACCTCGGCTATCATGTTTTTCTCCCAGGTACTGTCCGTTTAGATTGGAGCGATGGCAATTATTGTACCACCAGGCGCCTGTCCATGATACAGCACAGTTTTCACTACTGGGTATGTCATTATCTCTATCTTTTGTAGTAAACGCCATGTTATTATGATATGCCAACGAATCTCCCGCTGTCCCTGAATATGAACCCACTTCAAGTCGATACTTCGCCTGCTCATCACCAATGTTATACTTGCCATATTTGGCATACGCTTTAACTCCATTCCAGTCCTCCAGCTCCACTCGTAGAGAGCTGGGTCTAGATGCCGTCAGCCTGTGGATCTTGTCGTTTCCTAACCAGAACTCAGCAGTCAGCTGACCAAAGCCTGCTTTGTAGTCCTGCCATCCGCGATAGAAGTCTACCGAGCCATCCTGTCTTCTCTGAAACACGGTCCAGCCTCCGCCGTCAGTGCGCATGTCACAGTAGACAGTGAAGTATCCTCTACCGTCTGGGTTAACAGAGTACAATCCACTCTGGGTTTCGCCTGATTTAAACAGAGATAAACAATCTCTACCTGGAATGAAACAGAAACCTCTCATCACATTTAAAAACACAAAATTGTTATTGGTTTGTCTTCTTTCTTGGTCAGATGTTTGCGCGTTGTTGACATGTTTTATTAATGACTTGCTATTTAGGAAGCAAACGTAAGTGGAGAACACACCAACAGCATATCGCGCCTTTTCTTACATTACAATTTTATAATTTTCACTATTCCGATTACTTTCCATCGAGTTAAGCTTTGTGGTATGCAATTCAAGTGATGATTTATAATAAGACTTATTTATATCCTTTGAATAAAACAACGCCGGGTAATTTCGAACGACACTATTAGCTTGCATGCATTGGTACTAAATGTTCACAACTGGCGCGGTTCTTATAAGAGTTATAGACTAAGAGAGACTAAGAGAGAATTCACTGTGTTCACTTATAACGCAGTGAAGTGTCCTTTACCGTCTGGGTTAACAGAGTACTTCAGAGTATAACCTAATTTTAGTAGATCTGAACAATCTGTCGAAACAAAATTCAGTTTGTCTAGCTATCTCGTTCCCAGGGTATCTCTCTAGAAGGTCAAATTTTGATTCCACTTATTTGTTGACAGGGCTGAATAACGTCTGCGCATGTGCGAGATTTCATGACAGCAATAGCAAATTTTTGGCGCGAACGTGTTGTTGTGTGGTTTTGAAACACGACGGCAAGGAGAGATAAATGTCTTTTATTTCCGCACCAAAACGGGAATATTTCCTTTTCCTACTTTCGCAAATAATAATTTGAACACTTCAAAGTTTACATCGAAGATTATTCGCCATGAAATGCCGTGGAATACGAGAAAACTTGAGTATATCATTACTGCTTCGTTTCTGCATTTTCGCGGACTCTGACATCGTGGGGCGCTTCGTGGCTATTTTCCAGCGAGTGTTCAGAAAAGAAACCCTGGTGTTCAAAAGATATGTTTTCACTCAGTAACAGGCGGATCCACTGCAAGATTTTAAAGCTTAAGTTTACAGGCAAACTCTTATTCTAGGCGAAAACCTTTGAAGTGTATCGTATTTTTGAAAATCCCGCCATTTTACCTATGTTGTTGCTATGGTTTCCTGGCAAGCGCTTGGGACATGCCCAGACGTTTATTCAGCCCTGTCCTTATTGTTCAGAAATTTAAAGTAAAGGAAACGAATAGAGGTTGTTACAATATAAAAATGTTATCACTTTTTTTAAGCTGTCTCCGAGGTATTGCTTTGGTCTTGTATAGCAAACTATTGTGACTGATTAAAATAACACTTTAGCTATTCTAAAATTAAGAAATAGACAATGGTGTGCGCATTTATTTGGCCTGATTTAACTGGCGAGAGACAGTTTGGGAGAATTTGAAAGTTGGAAAGACTTACGCCATGTTGTCTGGTTGAGACTTAAGACTGAATTTGATTTTGATTTTGATTTTGTATGAAAATTGCAATGTCAGCAATAAGCTCGGCCAAACGACAGTACGAGAGTTGCCGATAGTTGGCTCTCACGAGAGTTTCCTTCAACTCTCATCGACTACCATCAGCCTGGACCAAACGAGAGAAAACTCTTGACAACTCTCAAGAAGAATTTGAGCAACGTGCACGATCGTTGCGCCTCCATAATCAGGCGAGTTTGAACTCTCGACAACTCTCATTCCCCCTTGGTTCGGGCTTTAAACAGTGTTTACAACCTAACTCACCTTTAACGAGTTTTTTAACCTCAATGTAGGTCACAGTTTCAACATCAAATATTCCTGCACTTGTAGCAGCACAAATATAATATCCTGTATCGTCTTGTCTTGCGCCGCTAATAACTAACGCGCCATTGATCTGCTGGCTCCGCCCGGCTGGCAGTTGTGCTCCTTGTCTTTTCCAGCTGATGACTGGTTGTGGATCACCAGTAGCGCTGCAGTTTAACGTCAAAGTGTCGCCAGGAACTGCAACAACTTTCACAGGTGGCTTAACAGTGAACTGCGGCAGGGACACCACAACTAACACAGTTCTCTTTACAACACTTCCTAAAAGGTTACTAGCAGTGCAGAGGTAGTTGTCAGAATCAACTTTACGGACGTCAAGAAGTTTGATGACACTGCTGTTGAACTGCACCCTCCCATGAGGCAACTGACCAAATGACTTGCTCCGCGTGACTACAGGTTGTGGATGGCCAGTCACGTGACAAGTTGGAAGCGTGACGTCACTTCCTTCAATGGCGTGAATAGGTCCCGGATGAAGAGAAACACGAGGACGAACTGTAACAAAGTAAATAGTAATTTTGTCATATTTGCATGACAACACAGTTGAACGAAAGCGAGAAGCAAGAAGCGAGATAATTTCGGGCACAAGCTGCAAAACATCGTGTTTTTCATGCATCTAAGATCTAAAATCACAATGTTTTGTAGCTTGTGCCCGAAATTGCCTCGCTTCTACGTTCAACTGCTGTATTAATATTGTTGTGCAAATATGACAAGTTAACCGTAAAAAGGGCTATTGTTCAGCTGTTTCGGAAGTATTAATGAGCCAACACTTGAGATATATTTACACTTTAGGCCACAATCATGCGTAGACCGAGTTAAATTCATGAAGGATTTTACACAACAACAACAAGGGGCTCGAATCATGGGGAGATCAAATAATTTAGTTTCGGCCAAAAAATGATATTTTTTTCGATTCTGGCAGTGACACTCAGATGGAAATTAAATATAACTAAGTTTTATTCATGACATAAAAATACGTACCGTTGACTACTAACTGCGCTACTGCTCGAGCCTTTCCCAGGATGTTTACCGCTGAACACTGATACACACCCGAGTCATTTCCGGTCACCTTCTTTAACTGCAACTTTCCTGCTGAAACCGCTGAGTGAGTGATTTCTGACTTGTCCAGTTTACTCCACTCTATTGCGGGCTCAGGATTGCCGGTGGCTGAACACTGAAACGAGGCTGATTCACTTTCGTTGACTGTCATAGTCGCAGGAGAAACAACAACAGCAGGAGATGAAATCGATTCACCAGGCTCTCCTTTAGTTCCCGGCATGCCTGTGGGCCCTATCTCTCCTTTCATTCCTTTGGTTCCAGTTTCTCCCTTTAATCCTTCAGCCCCCATAATGCCTTGCTTGCCGCTCTTTCCTGGGGATCCCATAATTCCTTTATCTCCCTTGTTCCCAGTTCTTCCTTTCTGTCCTCTTCGTCCACGGGCTCCTCTTGGTCCAGGTGGACCGGGAGGACCTGGGGTACCTGACGAGCACGCGTCACCCCTGGATTGACAGAGCTCTGTCAAAAGTTTGTTGATTTTGATCATCTTTTCCGCTGAGCTTTTAGCTTCCGTCGCGTTCTTAGTTGAGTCAACTTGGCGCCTGTTTCTTTGGAGTTTATAGGATTGAATTTTCTACGAAGAAAGGAAGTAATATTTTGAGCGAAAACCCCGGGAAATTCTCATATAAAAGAGACCGGTTGGTTTCTCTAAGCACTGACGTTTTTTAGCCACGGACGACAGCCGGAAGTTGAATGTTCTCTTCTTTGGCGCGTATTATCGGTTTTTCGTCCATAACGTCAAGTTGTAAATGCTAAAACGAGAGCTTACCAACTCATTGGTGGACGGTGAAAGCGCGCCAAAACGGACAAAACTGATGAACTTACAGATGTAGTCTGCGTAGCAGGCGTAGTAAGGGGGGTCAGGAATCCTTATACCACGCCTGCCTACACAGGTAGATGTAGAAAATGTCACAACTGACAGTGAGTTTAATCGAGCTGATTTTTGTTGGGTCATGATACCACCCCTGATCAGTCATAATAACTAACTTAAATGCAGAAGTAAAATTCGTCCGAATCATTACTTTTGTTGTCTGCATTTGATTGGAAAGAACGTGACCTGCTAACATTTGGTTTTACTTGCCGCAGCACACAGAAAACAGGGAACAGGATAGATTCACTTGGCATTAATTAAGCGAGATTAGCTGTGCCAGGCCAGGGGCATTTGCTATCTCTCTACTAGGCTACAAATTTCCATCAAGACCAAATTATGATTGCAGAAACTTTGAAACATAACTTCTAGCTTGTATTCTCCTAAAACACCCAACTTACCAGGAGCATTGTTGATTAACTTCATGTCTGGGTCGTTTGACGGCGGCTTGGTCGGCTCCGCCGACACTTTCAAGAGTGTTTATTCTTTTGTCCTGCTCCTTCAACTCCAATTCAACTCTAATAAATCCAACGCAGTAAAACACAATGGACAAAACAGAGATTATGGAAGCAAAGGAAGGAAAACTCTGCTGTTGAACGGCCATTTCGGTGATTTTCTACCACATTGAATATCGTGCTTCAGCTTGTTCGTGATGCGGAGATCACGAGTGTGGGTAACTTGCCAACTTTTCTGCTATTTATATACCACAAATTCGGTTTCGATTTCAAATCTTATTGGTTTTAATTTTGAAATGTGAGTATATGTTGAAAGACTGGGAATTTTCTAGAAAAAGTTCAAGTTGACGGCGCTTCTCCGAAGTACAGCAGCATGCGCCATACCGAATCACTACAGGACTTTAAAACGTAATGCTTATATTTGCGTAGACCCGGGGGGGGGGGGGGGGGGGTTATATTGGTTATATATTGGTTATATATGCCCACCTGGGCCTACTTGTACTGTTCACAAACCTCGCGCGAATGCAAGACTGAAGCATCACTTGATGTCAACTTTATACTGAAATACATCTTAACTGCCTCAGGGTTATCTGCTGGTGGCGAACAATGTTTTAGAATGCAAATCAGTGCGCACTTTGTGTGTGTTTGGCGTACACTGACGTAACTATTGATAAAATGCTCAGAGCGAGTGTGAAAATGGCGACAGTGCTTTGAGAGAAGAGAGAGAATGGATTTTTAATTCAGTTCGATACTTTTAGGCTTTCTTTGTAGGTGAATTGAGACTCCATTCTTCATCACTGTGCAGGTCAAAAATTGCTTGACTTACGATGGATCTTCAGGAGAAAAATGTGTATATTAATTATATTGTTGTATGAAGCGCTAGTCTAAAAATCAGTTTTCTGGTTTATGCTTCTATAAATAAAAAGCGGACATACACATCAGTACATAGCTTTCCAAGAGTCGTCCGTTGTCTAGATCTATAGTCAATGAAAACCTTTCTCGATGTTTATATCTTACGTAATGTATTATTTTGCTGAAGGCAGCAATTAGGTTTGTGGGTCAGATCGCCAAATTTGGCACGTTTAATTTATTTTTAATCTTATTAATGCCAAATCACCGTACTGTCGTGCGTGGAACTTATTTTGGGTTATAACCTATATGGTGATTTAGCACTCGGGGGGGGGGGGGGGGGTACTCCCCAAAAATTTGGGTGGGGGTGTGCGGCACGCTTCTTGAAACCCTTACCCTATTTCAGACCAAAATATGTGATTTTCCCTACCCTATTTCAGACTTGACCTTAAAATTTCGGGGAAAATTTCCCCATTTTAAAGTCAAAATGGCAAAAATCTATACCCTATTTCAGACCAAAATGGTCAAAATCTATACCCGTTCTCAGACCAAAACGGCTCAAAAACCATACCCTTTGGCGCCGCACATACCTATATAGCTTATATAAGGGAGTACCCCCGGGGTTTAGCAGTAGTGGATCACTGTTGTAGCTGGAAACAACAATGAAAAAAACTACTCTTACAAGTGTCTCAGTCATTTCCTTGAATCGTTTGACGAATTAGCAGTAAATACTTATAGTGCCTTTAATGTACTTCTTATACAGTTCAAAGGAACATTACGTGTTCTGCAAACAACATTACAGCATCATGAGACATTAACTACTTAAAGAAAACGCAGTTTCTATCATCTATGAAAGCACCTCAAGCAATGTACAACTGTATGTACGATATGTACAAGCACGTTTCCACTGGAGGCCTTCATTTGTTGCTGTGACTCGAGCGGTGGTTTTGCCACAATGGATTGGGACGTAAATAATAAAGGGCGGCAAAAATAGTAACGACGGACAATCATGGTGAAACGTCCTTAAAATATTTAACAAAATACAACCCATGCACCAGAGACGAAGTTATTTCACTTTTTGATTCATTACGCCATTGTCCGAGCGACCACAACACCCCCCCCCCCCCCCCCCCCCCCCAGGCTGGATAGAAAAAAAATTAATCAACTAAGTATTGGGGGTAGGGAGGGCGTGAAGAACAAGATCATTTGGCGACAAAAATGTTAACTCTCGTCTGAATTCCCTAAAGAACCATACAACTCGTGCGGCAACCGCAAAAGACAAAAAACATAAACACACTATATTGCTAACGTGTGCTCACTGGAGGCCGCACGGTTTATTCTGCATGACAACTGACAGATCAAGAGCAAATACAAGGACTAGAACATATGAAAAAACTACTGTAAATCTTGACAGAACAATAACAAGAAAAAACTGGGAAAGTACCAACGAGCATCCATAGGATGAAAAAACCCCGCCGCACTCGTTGCGGTAACACAAGGGAAAAATCCCAGCCCTATGGATAGTACTCCCCGACCTGCTGGGCTCGGTCTTACTAAATTTCGATAGATTTCGAAACTGAAAGCAAATGTTAAAAATTGTCTTTGACATATCCGTCCATGGCATTCTCACTCGCCCAAACGTCTATTGGAAATGCCAACGTTAGCAGCAGCAGAGGCTCCTCCGGCTCTCTCTAATTAAGACTATGACGGTAGACCATTATGCTGGAAACATCAGTAAGTATATATCCTTGAACGCGCACTCTCTGGTGTGCGGTAAAACCTCGCTAAGGTGAATGTTTCCTTGTCTGATCGTGCAATTGCATCCACGCCCCATCAAGGAATTGATCTGTGTTGGACGATCCTTCAATATTTCCGAAGTGATAGGTTCTTTCTTTGATTTCGGTTTCCCCAAGATCCTAACCATCAGGAGAATTCGCTTCAAGAATTAGGCACTGCAAACAGACCGAGACTTGAAAGGCGTCGGCAGGCAGGTGGCAAACATAATTCGCACCACATCTCCAACTGGAACTCATCTAAGGATAAAACAAAACTGACAGGAAAAATAACAAAGACATAAGCAACAAAGAAATGAAACCCATAAAATACCAGAAAATACACTTTCGCTATCCCCCAAAGAAAAAGTAAATACGAAAAATAATGAAAAGAGAACAAACATGATACTATTAGAGCATAAAAGGCCCCTACATCTCAGGCACAGTTGGTCCTATGCATACTTTCTGGGCGCAAAAGGCCCCTGCGTCTCGGGCACAGATGGTCCCACGCATACTTTCTGGGCGCAAAAGGCCCCTACGTCTCGGGCACAGATAGTCCCACGCATACTTTCCGGGCGCAAAAAGGCCCCTACGTCTCGGGCACAGATAGTCCCACGCATACTTTCTGGGCGCAAAAGGCCCCTACGTCTCGGGCACAGATAGTCCCACGCATACTTTCTGGGCGCAAAAGGCCCCTACCTCTCGGGCACAGATGGTCCCAGGCTTTTCGGGCGCAAAAGGCCCTATGTCCTCGGGCACCGATGGTCCCATAATTTTTGGGCGCAAAAAAGGCCCCTACGTCTCGGGCACAGATGGTCCCATGCTTTCCGGTGTTACGGAGTAAATTGTACTGTTTTTCATTGAACTTGAAATCAATGTATATATTTGTTGTCTAATCACTCGCAGTGAAAACGACAACAAAATAATTTCTAACTTAGTATAAGTAACAAAACCAGACCATGGTATAGGAGGGGGCATCTCGTTTATAGATCAGACATAAACGGTGTTTTTACTAATATCATAAGTAATACAGCACATATAAACTAATGTACTAAGTAAATTTACGTAATTGAAACGATCAAAAACGGAGATGCCGTCGAATGACAACTCCTAACTGCAACATGATAACGTAACCTGCATACCAGCGGAAAATGGAAAGGATTACATAATCTACATACCAACCAACGCACAGCTATAATGCAATAACAACGTGAAAAATTCCCGGGCACGGAGAGCCCTACATTTTGGGCACAGATTATTCTATACTACAGGGCGCATGCCCTACATTTTGGGCACAGATGGTCCCATACTTTCCGGGCGCAAAAAACCCTTACTTTTCGGGCACGAATAACCCAGTAATTTCCGGACACAAAAAAGCCCATAAAAATTCTGAGCCCAGATGGTCCCAAAAACATTTATAAATTTCACAAATCACAGATTAATAAGCTGAATCTCTTGAAATCTTCTAGATTTCTACCAAAGGACTTGTTGACGACCCTATACTTCAGGGTAATTCTACCATCATTAACTTACGCCCTTGTAGTTTGGGGTGGTTGTAACTGTTGTGATTTGTTTCTATCGTTAGAAGGACTCCATTGCAGGGCGGCTAGAATCATTTAAATATGAAAAGGCAGCTTTCATATAAATGTGTACCTGAAAAATAATAAATAAAAAACAACAAAAGTAAGTATAAAAAAGTGACTCGCCTCCAGAGAAGAACACCAAGAGGACGAATTACCATACAACCGCACCTTAAATACTCTTACCAAATCTCCTGAGAGTTCATACCGACGAGAGAATATTTTTCCGCTAATTTTCAAAACGCTGAAAAATACAACTCTCGTCTGAATTCCCTAAAGAACCATACAACTCGTGCGGCAACCGCAAAAGACAAAAAACATAAACACACTATATTGCTAAACGTGTGCTCACTGGAGGCCGCACGGCCCCAAGAGTACAAAGAAAGAAATGGACAACACAAAAGCATTCAACTTCTCATTACCAAATATGCTATTGCATCTGCCAGGAATGAAAGCTTCTTACTGTAGCTCCACCATCTCACGTTATCCAGTCAATAACGAAATCGGAACTGAACTATCACCACCTTCGCGGCTCAAATCATCGGCCAGAAAGGAGCGGAATGTCACAAACAGGATCACTAAGTGTCCCTGAAGCCTTGCAGTTACGCGGCTAAAAGGCGGACACGCATAATTGTTCTTCCCGGCCCAGTTCATAACAAAATGAAACAGGATTCTAAAAATAATATCACAATAAACAACGCCAACAGCGCTAGACTTGGGTAAATAAATGAATGAATTAAACCTTCATAAATTAAGTGTCAAAGCTAAAATAGCAGTAATAAAACCACTAAAAAGAAAAGTAGATAAAATCAATAAATAAACAATCTATCCAATATACTAAAAAAGGCTAAAAACAGGGTGACAAATGTTTCCCATAAATAGAATCGATATTGTTTTGCCAAAATAATACCTCATTGCAGATCGCGGGAGAATACGCAAAATTTAATCCCGTGAGGTTCTTGTTCACGTGCTGCATAATATTATATAACATGACAATACTGATATAACAATTTTAAAAGAATAATGAGCACACTTCTAGATTTCAGGGATGTTTCTACATCCATCATCAGTTGTTTAATGAAGCTTCAAGCCACCGATGGGTGTGGTATAAATGTTAGCAAAAGTAACAATAGCAATACACCCAAGGAAAAAAGTTAATGAAAAGAAAAACAATAATAACAATACAATAAATACACTTGTTTATAAAGTGAAGGTAGCTCCCAACCAATGTGTAATGCTTCTTAACAATTGATTGTTAACAATCTGGTAATATACCTGCAGCACAAGACATACAAAAAAATTTGACCTGTGAAAGCAAGATCTCTGGCTGTAAAAGAACTATTTTGAAGACAGGAAACGAGGGAGGATCTAAAGAATACAACCATAGTGAATATGAATAAAACCCAATATAAAATCTAAACAGAACTCTCTTCCCAAATCGATTTCCCGTCATTAGGTGTAAACGTACCTGGACGTAGGGAGATCCTCGCGAACTTGAAAAGCCGAGGCTTTGGCACTTTCAATAAACATATTTCCACCAAGACCATCGTCGAGGTATATCCATCCGAACGCCTGGAACAGGCTAAGGCATCAAAGTGGCCGTGACATATCCAGAATTTCGAGTAGGCGCATAAAAATATAAAGGTTTGAAGTTAAATCGAAGGGCAATTTCTAAAACTCGTAGAATTTAATCTGAACTCCGTGACTGAAAGCCTGAGTTTGAACCGACGGGCTGACTTCATGTACTCTTCACAAATATCAACTGAATGTGATGATAAGCGGACATCCCAAGTCGAAGATAAGACAAAACATTCCCGGAGAAAACATCCAAAATCTTCATATTTGACGGGCTTCTTGACGACACGTTTGTAAGATGAGACAAATCTAAAAATAAGCGTAGTTTTCCTGAAGACTGAACAGCAACGTGTACAAAATTGAGGTAGACCGATACTTCTCTTACGCGGCCACGTGCCATCAATTCTGAAATTCCCGGCCAAAGCTATTCTGACGAAGAGCAGATCTATTTTCAATCGAATAAGGTAAAGGTGATTCCTGGAAAAATAATCATGTAACCATTTTGGATAATATCGAGAACAAAATCCGAGGCCTGAACGGTATCACACCAACAGCGTATAAAAAAGTGACTCGCCTCCAGAGAAGAACACCAAGAGGACGAATTACCATACAACCGCACCTTAAATACTCTTACCAAATCTCCTGAGAGTTCATACCGACGAGAGAATATTTTTCCGCTAATTTTCAAAACGCTGAAAAATGCAAGTCTTCCAAAACGTTTGACCAGTATTGTAGCTATTCTTTGTCATCTATTATAAATTATTTTCCCTCTGAAATATGCAATGATTACAGTTGGTGAAGAACAAAGAAATCCAAAGCAAACTGATCACATTTATTCTCTCATTACATTGATGTGTGGCTAATGTGACTAATAATACAGTTTGTTCCAGTACTTCTCAAATTAACCATAGGTCCTTCAAGCTAAACTGACTAACGTACGTGAGTACAGCTAAAGTTATCAATAAGGACTAATAACACAAGTCCACATGAGCAAGGATGACACTATAAAAGTAAAAGATCTCGAGATTATCGTTCGAATTGAAATTTTATAAAATAAATGATTATAATGGTCAGTTTTTCATTTATAACATGCGATTGCAAGCATTCCGTTTCACACAAATTGATCAAACAAATAATCAGTGTCTTTTTTACAGTTATTGCAAACTATGATGAACGAAGATTAGTGACATGTTGGTCACGTTAATAACAGGATTAAACCTGTAACTGGTACTGATTCTATCTACGATGTCGGCCTCAGTTTCATCTCAGTGAATTTCAGTGAAAGATTTCTTCTGAAGGCGCTCCACTTGAGACCTCGGCCACCCTGTTTTTCTCCCAAGTACTGTCCGTTTAGATTGGAGTCATGGCAACCCCTGTACCACCAGGCACCTGTCCATGATACAGCACAGTTTCCACTACTTCTGTCATTATCTCTGTCTTTTGTAGTAAACGCCATGTTATTTAGACTATACCCTCCTGCCAACGAATCTCCCGCTGTCCCTGAATATGAACCCACTTCAAGTCGATACTTCGCCTGCTCATCACCAATGTTAAACGTGCCATATTTGGCATTCGCTTTAACTCCATTCCAGTCCTCCAGCTCCACTCGTAGAGAGCTGGGTCTAGAGGCCGTCAGCCTGTGGATCTTGTCGTTTCCTAACCAGAACTCAGCAGTCAGCTGACCAAAGCCTGCTTTGTAGTCCTGCCATCCCCGATAGAAGTTTACCGAGCCATCCTGTCTTCTCTGAAACACGGTCCAGCCTCCGCCGTCAGTGCGCATGTCACAGTAGACAGTGAAGTGTCCTCTTCCGTCTGGGTTAACAGAGTACTCTCCACTCTGGATATGACCTGATTTTAGTAGTTCTGAACAATCTGTCGAAACAAAATTCAGTTTGTACCCGGTACATGTACTTCCAGCAACTTATGTTACAAACGTTTAATGCAGAGGCCACACTAAAAAACTAAGGCGCTGTTTCTATGCCGGATCTCTCGTGGACAGGAGATGCACGTCTAGGACTCACTGGAAGTGTGAAGTAAAATAATTTCGGAAATGCAGAGATAGTACAACGGAAATAGAGAAGGGCTGATTTAATGACCAATATTTCGACTAGTTGAACTAATTTTCTTCAAGGCCAGAACTACATGGAGTCATGATAAAATTTATAGCTTGGCATTTGAGTGTATGTGGATTCAAGTGAAGTGCGATTTAATAGCCACCATAGATTGATCTATTTTACTACCCTACGTGTGTGGTGTCAGTGTGCGTCCAACAGACTCAGGCGCACACGCGGTCTGTTTCAATGTGATGCAACTAAGACACAGACTTGAAAGCTTCATTTTGATTTTCTAAAAAAATTTCAAACGTCAGTATTAAACAGTGTTTCCAGCCTTTACTCACCTTTATCGGGCTTGTGAACCTCAATGTAGCTCACAGTTTCAACATTAAACACTCCTGCACTTGTAGCAACACAAATATAATTTCCTGTATCGTCTTGTCTTGTGTCGCTAATAACTAACGCGCCAGTGATCTGCTGACTCCGCCCGGCTGGCAGTTGTGCTCCTTGTCGTTTCCAGCTGGTGACTGGTTGTGGATCACCAGTAGCGCTGCAGTTTAACGTCAAAGTGTCGCCAAATTCTATAACAACTTTCACAGGTGGCTTAACAGTGAACTGCGGCAGGGAGACCACGACTAACAAAGTTCTCTTTTCAACACTTCCTAAAAGGTTACTAGCAGTGCAGAGGTAGTAGTCAGAATCAACTTTACGGACGTCAAGAAGTTTGATGACACTGCTGTTGAACTGCACCCTCCCATGAGGCAACTGTCCAAATGACTTGCTCCACGTGACTACAGGTTGTGGATGGCCAGTCACGTGACAGGTTGGAAGAGTGACGTCACTTCCTTCAATGGCGTGAATAGGTCCCGGATGAAGAGAAACACGAGGACGAACTGTAACAAAGTAAATATACTTTAGTCTAATATCAAACTTAGTTTAACAATTGTTTTAATATCCTGAGAACAGAGAAGTGAAAGTGAAAGTGAAAGGAATCGTGGATTGTATATTCACTAAATTAATATAATTATAATATTTCATGGAACTAAACCAAAGCAATATAATATCCATCTTTAACTTTAATTTTGTCATATTTGCATGACAATACAGTTGAACGAAGAAGCGAGGTAATTTCGGGCAAGAGCTGCAAAACATTGTGTTTTTCATGAGCTAAAATCACAATATTTTGTAGTTTGTGCCCGAAATTGCCTCGCTTCTACGTTCAACTGCATTGTTGTGCAAATATGACAAGGTAAGCGTGAAAGGAGCTTATTCAGCTGTTTTGGAAGAATCAATGAGCCAACACTCGAGATATATTTACACTTGACAGTGACACTCAGATGGAAATTAAATAGAACTAAGTTTTACTCATGACATAAAAATACGCACCGTTGACTACTAAACTGCGCTACTGCTCGAGCCTTTCCCAGGATGTTTACCGCTGAACACTGATACACACCCGAGTCATTTCCGGTCACCTTCTTTAACTGCAACTTTCCTGCTGAAACCGCTGAGTGAGTGATTTCTGACTTGTCCAGTTTACTCCACACTATTGCGGGCTCAGGATTGCCAGTGGCTGAACACTGAAACGAGGCTAATTCACTTTCGTTGACTGTCATAGTCGCAGGAGAAACAACAACAGCAGGAGATGAAATCGATTCACCAGGCTCTCCTTTAGTTCCCGGCATGCCTGTGGGCCCTATCTCTCCTTTCATTCCTTTGGTTCCAGTTTCTCCCTTTAACCCTTCAGCCCCCATAATGCCTTGTTTGCCGCTCTTTCCTGGGGATCCCATAATCCCTTTATCTCCCTTGTTTCCAGTTCTTCCTTTCTGTCCTCTTCGTCCCCGGGCTCCTCTTGGTCCAGGTGGACCGGGAGGGCCTGGGGGACCTGACGAGCACGCGTCACCCCTGGACTGACAGAGCTCTGACAGAAGTTTGTTGATTTTTGATCATCTTTTCCGCTGAGCTTTTAGCTTCCGTCGCGTTCTTAGTTGTGTCAACTTGGCGCCTGTTTCTATGGAATTTATAGGATTGAATTTCTACGAAGAAAGAAAAACACTTTAGATCAGGTTTCTCTAAAAATGGCGAGAGGAAAACCCCCTGGGTAGACTGCGGGCAGTCTCTAATTTTCGCTAAAAAGATGGGGTACCCCAATAGGGTCCTTTCGATATATTAATATTCAGCTTGGTAACGAGGCTGAGAGGACACAAACAAAGGAACAAGCAAGTTTATTGTTTATTCATTTATTTTGTTTGTGTCCTCTCAGCCTCGCTGTCATGCTGAAATTTAATATATCGAAAGGACCCTATTAGAGACTGCCCGCAGTCTACCCCCTGGGGGATTCTCATGCATATATAAGTGACGGGGATATCTTACCTCCGCCGTTAGTTTCTTTGAGCATTGACGTTTTAGAGCCCCGGACCGACAGCCGGAAGTTGAACGTTCTCTCTTGGTGTGTATTATCGGTTTTTCGTCCATAACGTCATGCTAAAATGCTAAAATGCCAGGAGAGAGCTTTTCAACTCATTGGTGGAGATGAAAGCGCGCCAAAAACAACAACAATCGACTTCCGGCTGCCGTCCGAGGCTCAAGTACGTCTGTGCTTAAAGTTCCCGTAAGTTATCTTTTCGATAACCCACGTACCAGACTAAACTCACATATAAGATAAAATCAAATCATCGGCAGACAAAACTGATGAACTTACAGATGTAGCCTGCGTAGTAGGACGGGGGTCAGGAATCCCCTGATTCCCCTCCCCCTGATTTTTGTTGGATCATGACCACCCCTTATCGGTCATAATAAACTAAATGCAGAATTAAAATTGGTTCGAATCATTACTTTTCTTGTGAATGTCTGCATTTGATTGGAAAGAACGTGACCTGCTAACCGAGTTTGGTTTTACTTTCCGTAGCAAACAGGAACAGGGAACAGCAGATTACACAGGCATTTAAATTAACTATGCCAGGCCAGGGGGCATTTGCTATCTCTCTACTCGGCTACAAATTTCCATCAAGACCAAATTATGATTGCAAAAAACTTTTAAACATAACTTCTAGCTTGTTTTCTCCTAAAAAAACTTACCAGGAACATTGTTGATTAACTTTATGTCTGGGTCGTTTGACGGCGGCTTGGTCGGCTCCGCGACACTTTCAAGAGTGTTTATTCTTTTGTCCTGCTCCTTCAACTCCAATTCAACTCTAATAAATCCCAACGCAGTAAAACACAATGGACAAAACAGAGATTATGGAAGCAAAGGAAGGCAATCTCTGCTTTTGAACGGCCATTTCGGTGATTTGAGCAATCCGTTAATTCTACCACATTGAATATCGTGCTTCAGCTTGTTCGTGATGCGGAGATCACGAGTGTGGGTAACTTGCCAACTTTTCTACTATTTATATACCACAATCTCAAATTCGTTTTGGATTTGAAATCTTATCGGTTTTAATTTTGAAATGTGACTATGTGTTGAAAGACATGGAATTTTCTAAAATAATTAAAGTTGTCGGCTTTTCCGATCCGGAGCACAGCAGCATGCGCGCGCCAGGGACGGGGGGATGCTCTTCGTACCTTTAAAAGGTGACAAATGTGTGTTTTGGTGCCACTTGGGTGTTGAACTTTAAATTCTCACATTTGTAGTTACTATTACGGTGCCTTTATATGACATTGTCTAGTTTAGCGGTTCAACTGAAATGACTAGAAATACATAAACGCGTTGGAAAATAAACCTGTACAAGTAATACAGATGTTCCATGCAACACTAGTGGTACTTTATGGGGGTAGCAAATGTTACACATGAACGCTTTGTAAACATTTTCGACAAGAGATCGATTGATCGATACGTGATTAATAGTCCTTCCCGGATTTGCTCGGGGACGTCGGGCGAACCTCGTTCGCCAGGGTCTCTTCATCTTCCCGCCCCCTGGAGCGAGGTTAGCGTCAGGGCTTGGCCGGATGTTTTACGATCATGCGTACGTAACGATATCAGTAATTAGAGTTCAATATATGTGGGTAATATGTATAATACAGTTTGTTCCAGTACTTCTGCAAATTAATGTTCATAGGTCCTTGAAGTTTTTTAAGTGTCTAAACTGACTAACGTACGTGAGTAACGAGCTAAAGTTTTATCAATAAGGACTAATAACACAAGTCCGACAATGCTAATGCTTAGCAACGATGACGCTAGAAAAGTAAAAGATCGGGAACTTATAGTTCGAGTTTAAATTTTATAAAATAAATGATTATAAAGGTCAGTTGGTTCTTTCAAAACATGCGATTGGCAAGCATTGTCCGTTTTCACACAATCGATCAAACAATAATCCAGTGTCTTTTTTAGCAGTTATTGGCAAACTATGATGAATCAAAGATCAGTGACACTTGGTCAACTGGTCAATAACAGGATTACAACCTGTAACCTGGGTCACTGATTCTTTCTACGATGACGGCCTCAGTTATCATCTCAGTAAATTTGAGTGAAAGATGCTCCTCTGAAGGCGTACTCACACCTGAGACCTCGGTCCGTCATGTTTTTTCTTCCCAGCGATACTTTCCGTTTATGGGATTGGAGTGATAGCAAGCATTTGTACCACCAGGCGCCTGTGGTACCGTACAGCACAGTTGGGCTGCCTGCTATAAGCGTCATTATCTCTATCTTTTTGTACTAAACGCCATGTTATTATGATTATGCCCCTCCTGTCAACGAATCTGCCCGCTGTCCTCTGAATATGAACCACTTTCAAGTCGAATACTTTCGCCTGCTCATCATCCAATGTTAAACTTCTTGGGCCATATTTGGCATAACGCCTTTAACCTCCTGTCGCATCCTCCAGCTCCACTCGTAGAGAGCTGGGTCTAGAGGGCCGTCAGCCTGTGGATCTTGTCGTTTCCTAAACAATGAACTCAGCAGTCAGCTGATTCCAAATCATCCTGCTGGGGTTTGTAGTCATGTCACTCCCATCTTCGATAGATAGTCTAACCCGAGGCCATCCTGTCTTCTCTGAACACCATACGGTCCAGCCTCCGCCGTCAGTGGCGCGCATGACACAGTAAAGATCAGTGAAGTGTCCTTTACGCCTGGGTTAACAGAGTACAATCCACTCTGGGTTTCGTCCTGATGTAAACAGAGATAAACAATCTCGATCGTCTAAAACTAACCAAACAAAAATTTCTTAATTCCAACGCGCTTTTTTCTACCAGCGGGTTTTTAAGAATCGTTTATTTTAGAAATAATAACAAATGGCGTGAATAAAATAATATTATTGCATATTGTTTAATTTGCGGTTCCGCATAGGCGGTTAATTGTTACACACATGATAAACTACTGGTTCTGGGCCAACATTTTAACACCAATTTGTTTCCTCATCGGCTGAAATATCGTTCGTTTTTTCACAAAACTCGGCTCGCAGAAAAGTCGCAGAGTTTTGTGTAAAAACGGAATTTCAGCGATGAGAGGAAACAAATTGGTAAAATGTTGGCCCAGAAC